>JAQZBX010041693.1:0-22258 GCA_029593785.1 Cabassous unicinctus | reverse complement strand
CCCAGGTTCGCTTCCCAGCGCCTCCTTGTGAGGGCAGGCCGGCTCGCGCGGCGCCGTGGGCTGATGCGGCAGGACCTCACAGCAAGGGGGAGATAAGCAGACACAGAGAAGACACGCAGCGAATGGACACAGCAGCACAAGCAGCAAGGGGGGGATAAATAAAATAAAATAAATAAATCTTAAAAAAACAAACAAACAAACAAACAAAACTTGCCTGAAATGTCATAACTCAGAGATGACCACTACTACAATTTTAGTGAACATCCTTCTAGACATCATCTTCTTACATATACACCCACGGACATGCAGTTTTACATAAATGACATCATACTACATGTGCTGTTCTGTATAATGAAATTTATTTTTCAGATTACATAGACTTTAAATCTTTCAAAATTTATCAATAAGTAATATGACATTTTACAAAGAAAATCCAATAAACATAGCCAATCATTATACTTTAATATATATCTTTAGGCTGTTTCTAACACCTGGGAGTGACCCACACACCAAGTAAAACTTTTTTAGACTATGTATCCCAATTTGAACTTATGAAAATATGGATACCATATGCCAAGGCATTGATTGGGGGGTGAGCATGGAATTTGGTGCATTCCCTTGCTATCACTCATCCGTTCCTCCCTATTTGATGACTGTTTGAAATGAAGCAGAGTCTACATACTGGACAGTAGTCTAGAAATGCAACGTTTTATGGAAACAATGACCTCTAATAACTTTTTATAGAAAGAATGTATTTATTTTGGAATCTTAAGCTGAATGGTATAAGCAAAAACCCACTCATTTTTTCTTAGGAGTCTAGATCCTCTCTTTAATCAGCACAACCCTTTAATTTGCTAAAGATCAGTTATATGCCCTGTTGACTACTCAATGGAACAAGCAAGTGTTGGAGATCCTCTGTGTTTTCTCTTTAGATGTAAATTCCATCAAGCTAGCCAATTAATTGTAGCGTATGGGAACTGGAGAGCTGTTCATTTGGCAATTAGCAAGTGGTATTTAGAGGGAAGAAAAATATCTGATAGTTTTGCTTGGGAATCTGAGAATTCAGAATTTAGCCATTAACAACTAGATTAATATATTTATTTGGGGGAGCACTTGCATTTAAATGCTTTGAATCACTCTTACATCATTGTTTTTAATATCCTAACAAGATCTTAGAGATAGCTAATTGATTGGGAAATTCTTATAAAAACATCATCGCTGATGGGCAGAGTATTTGGGTGCTAGATAAGCAAATATGATTAACTAATAGAATAAGAAGTCCTGTGTCCTATAGTAACCTCTGTGTGTGTGACAAGGGATGTAGTTTGCAGGCAAGAGGCAATTTCTTGGGGGTCCACTATCTCTGTTTTGCAGGTCTTTTTTTTTTTTTTTTTTTTTTTTTTTTTTTAATCCCATCCTAGAGATAACAGCAAGACTATTTAGTGGCCCTAGATCAGGGGTTCTTAACCTTTTTTGTTCCACGAACCCCTTTGCCAGTCAGGTAAAAACCATGGACCACCCTTACTAAGTCCACACTATACTGTGTATTATTTAATAAATATATCACACCCACACCAACACATCCCCACAAGAATTATGTTTTTTTGAATTTCAATTCAAGCTCACAGACCCTTGTTAAGAATCCCTGCCCTAGGTGGTATTCATAGCCTTTGAGGATGTTGACATGTTAGATTGTCTAAAACCAGGCAGAGAGGATTGCTTTTTGCTAGCTGCATCATTCCTGGCCAGAGCATTCTACTTTGCTTGTTTTTTTTTGTTGTCATTGTTAACCCATTAGAGAAACTAACTATATATGGATTCCAGCCAAATCTTTGACACCATTGACCCTGCAGTCTCTTGGGGACTGAAGAGCACCTAGTCATTCTGAAAGCCTCTGTCAGTGATTGATGCTCATCTTTGCGGGCTTCCCAAAGTCGTTCTCTCTTTTTCCTGGAGCACCTTCAAGCATTTCTGCATGGCTGCCCACTCTCTGCTATTATACCTCCTCCTGCCTTACTGAATACTGGATTTCCCAGCTCGCAACTCTAAGGAGCAGCTTTATTTCAGAGTAGAAAGGGACCCCCATATGTGGCCTATTATATCCATATCAACTTGCTTACCCTTTTCAAACAGCTATTGTCTTTTAATAGGGTCCTGCCTAGCAGGGGGAGTCCTTAATTCCTTCCATATAAGAATGGGCAGCTTGAGTTACAACGAGCTGCAGTTCGGTGCTCTGATCAAAAGGCTTCTGTTGTTTTTAGGGTTTTTTCCCTCCCTCTCTCTCTTTTTCTATATCCTGGGCTAATAATTCAGCACAGCAAGGTCATTACAGGCTTTAAATTGAGAGCTGAGAGTGTTAAATTACTGACCTAGAATAAAAGAGATCTGGGGGGCTCTCAGGAAAGATAAAGGGATTCCAGTTAGTAAAGTGCATGCCCAGCAACCTCACTTCTTAACAATATTATTGTTATTTTTAATCCTCTCTACTTCTAAAAGCCTTTTCTGGGACAAGGAAAGATCTCTTGCCAGAGAAATTAGGTTAGGAACTCGATGACATCTTCTGAGAGTTGTGGCCCAGGTGCTAGCAGTTCATGGGCACCTGTGTAGCTGTCCCTTTTATCTCTCCACCTTGTCAGTATTCCACTCTTTCTTCCACCTTGCTCCCTCAGCCAAATATTTGGTCCTTTATCTCGTAAGTTAAACATATTCATGATATTTTAGCTGAGAGCTAATGTCCCATGCAGAGATTTCAGGCATGTGAAAAACATACCATGTAGCACCCCCCCCCCCCAAAAAAAATCTTAAAAACAAGATATCATCTCATTAAAACCCTCTTTCATTCCATTTATGCTTTCTAAATAATATTAATCTGGCTCTCCCATACCGTAGCGAGAAAAAAAATTGCCTCACTCTGAATGAATTTGACATCTACCCTATACTATAGTGGGTCTTTTGAAGAAATTCTTTTCCACTTCTTCATGGTTTGCCAAAATTATTATCCCACAGATACCCTTTTTAAAAAAATTATCTCCTAAAGCCAGGCACAATTCATATCCTTTGGGAAATATTCCCTTTCTAGGACTAATATTTTTAGAAAAGTCCCTGAAATCAACCTCCACAGTTTTTCTTCACAATTTTTCTTCACAGCAAAATAATGATAATAGCTACTAGTCCCTGAATGTGCCAGGCACTATGCAAGATACATTATGATCACATCTAATGTTTGACAGCTGTTTGTAGTAAGCATTCCTATTATCATTTATACTGATTAAAAAAGAAAAACTGAGGCACAAAATGCTTTAGTACCTGGCCCAAACACACACTGCTAGAAAGTGATGAGATTTTCCCCAACTTATATTGCCCTGAGTTTAATGAGCCTGTGAATCACCTGGGAATCTTGTTAAACTGCAAACTGGGATTGAGTAGTTCTGGGATGAGGCCCCAAAGTCAGATTTCTAATAGGCTTCTAAGTGCTGCTGCCCTTGGTCCATACTTTGCGTACTAAGGTCGTAGTCATTCTTATTCTAAAAAGTCTTTTGTTGTTATTGTTGTTGTTGTTGATAACTTCCAGTTTCTTATTCCATCAAGCAATTGTATAAATATACATACTGGGTTAATACCTTAACTTTCTAAGATATAGGTTTATGTTCAAGTTACCGTTTTTGTCCTTCTTTTAGTCTTTTTCTTTCTTTCTTTCTTTCTTTTTTTAAAACGTTCCTGAAAGTAAATCTTTAAAGGTTTGTCAGGAAAAGTGAGTTTTTAGTATGGATTTTCATTAAGTTCTATTTCTACAACTGCTTTGTGATTTTCACTCAATTACCAAAAGTCGTTTGGTTCTTGGGAGGTTGGTGATTGGTTAAATGATACCAAGTAGAGAGTTAAAGAGTATTCATGTTCTAAAATATATCAATACTAAGAAGGTTTATGTCACAGAGAAAGTTTTGTGTGAATGAATCCAAGGATTCATTTGAGAAATAGGTGTTCAGAGAACAGGAGAGCCCCTTGTTAAATTTTTATGTTCTTCCCTTAAGACATCCTAGAGAAACTATCCCAAGATCTTCAGAAACTCTTTCTCTGATGTCTTTCACCAACGAATACATTAGATTCTCACCTATTTACAAAGGTTTGGTGCAAGATCTGACTTGATATCTAGGGTTCTTTCAGCATATATCTTTAAAAGTAAAATTCTGTGTTGGAAATAAGAAAACAAATCCAATATGTCATTTAAGATCAAAGAAAAGTGACACTGAAGTGTAATGAGTTGAAAAGAAAATTTGAAGGGATTTTTATAAAGGTATAAGAAAGAAATGGACTTTTTCCATGATAGCATACTGAAACATTAAGATGATAACTTTAATTTTGTGTACCCATAGCTCTCTTATTTTAGGAATTCTTAGGTAATACAAAAATTGGAAAGAATGGATTTGAACTTGGAAAAGTAAAACAACACAAAATAACTTTTAATTAAAATCAGGAAAGTAAAGGTGAATACTTGAAAAATAAACATAGATTTGCCAGTAGCTTTAAAAGATAAGTATACATGGCTATTAAAGAAAACAACATTCATTTTCTGAAAGTGAGACCAACTTTGGAGATAAGAAATAAAATAACAAGAAGTTTACTCTGGAAATGATGATAGTGAAGTAAAACAAAAGACATGTTTAAGATGATAACCACAGGGGAGCGGATGTGGCTCAAGCAGTTGGGCTACCACCTCCCACGTGGGAGGTCCTGGGTTCGGTTCCGGTGCCTCCTAAAGAAAACAAGCAGATGCAATGACCAGACATGATGAGAAGACACAATGAGCAGACACAGTGAGCAGACAATGAGTGGAAACAACAAGCAGACAGTTGAGGGAGCCATCCTGGGGCGGGGGCTCGGGGAGAGGGGAGGTGATAACCACAATGAAAAAATTTTTTAAAATGTGATAGCCACGAAGAGAAGAATGGAATCAGTAGCAGCAAGTCTGATATGAGTGGCCAAAAGAACAAATCCTGCATGCCAAAGTTCCTTCTATTTTATTGTTTTGAATTACGATCAAGTCCAAGAAGACTTGACCTATGACTAAAGCATTTATACGAATTATTTTTTTCAACCTAATTCATATCATTGAATATGAACAAAGGATGATGGTTTGAGAATTCCTTGCTGGACTTTGAACCAAGAGAGTTGAAAAATTTTAATATCTCTAGCTCCCAAATGATGTTATACTGTGGAGGGGGAGGGGATGTAACATTTAGGGGCCCATAAAAAGAGTGTAGGATTTTTAATGAAATCTGCTGGTGATACTAATGGGAACATTTGGGAGACCTTGTGAGAACAAAAGGATAACATAAAAGGACCTAAAAATTATATTTGCAGGCAGAAAATAGAATTAAATTCACCTTAAAAAATGTTGTCTAGTGCATCTGGGAGGAAATGATACAAAGCACAGATGTGCAGTGGGTGGGAAAAACCTGGAAAGAAATTAGTAGTGAGTTGAAAAAGCTAAAGAAGAAAACTGACCAGAAAGTGATGAGAATTTGAAATGTGATCTGGCAATAAAACAGACAAAAGCTTTTTTGAGGTATGGAAACAGAGAGGAATGATGTTGTGGAGAAGGAACTGTATGGACCGTCTGAAAATGACTAAAGGAGGCTCGCCTGCAACACTTAAGTCAGCTTTAGTGGCAGAGGAAAGCAGTACAGATTGGGTGAGCCAGTTGACAAAATAGATATGGAGGTTGAACGAGAGAAAGCTGAAGAGAAAGAAATAACAGATGACAGGTTTAGAGACCATGCAAGAAAGAATGTGAGATGTAATATGTAACAGAAGGTGAGCTGTTACAGAAATCCTGTAGCCTTCTCAAGAGGAGCACGCTCTGTCTGGATACTTTTCCTGTAAGGCTAGGGGATGTTTCCCCCAGGGAAATCATGAAAACACTATTACTTTGGATTTCAAGTGAAATGAGGCAAGCTCCGTTATCAAGAAACATGCTTAGAGGCCTTGGGGAAAGTGCTCACGGACCTTGTAGGAATGAAACAAATGAGAGATTTATGGTAACTGCCATTTTAAAAACTGTTTTATTAGAAAAAATTTAACATAATAGTGTAGAATATTTGGAAGACAGGAAGAGATCAATTTCAAGGTGACAATCTGAATACAATTAATGTCTTTAATTTTTAATCGTTTTCCTTCAGCAGACCTACTTTAATATTTTAAAATTATAATGTACACATAAATTTGTTTCCTGTTGTTTATCTAGCACATGAAAATATTTTCTAAACTGCTACCTAGTCTTTATAATTTAAATTTCTGCCATGCTATAAAGAATTTTTCCATAGTAACCTTCTCCCAGTGTTCTGTGTATTGATTCCTCATTGCGAGGCACATGCATTAGCCTGTTCATGCTGGCCTGGAGTAACCAACCTTATAAGACGGATGCTCCTTCACACTTAAAGCTCCAAGGAGTTCACTTCTCCACTGACACTTGGAGGTGAGTCAAGAGCCAATGAGGTTAGTATGAAATTAGAAGTTTACCATCGGGAAGCGGGTGTGGCTCAGTGGATAGAGCCCCCGTTTACCATATGGGAGGCCGGGGTTCGCGTCCCGAGGCCTCCTTGTGAGGGCACGCCGGCCTGAGCGGTGCGGTGGGCTGATGCAGCAACCTCACGGCAGGAAGCGGGTGTGGTGCAATGGATAGAGCACCCGTTTACCATATGAGAGGCCCCGGGTTCACTTCCTGGCGCCTCCTTGGCCTCCTTGTGAGGGCAGGCCGGCTGGCCCAGCGCCATGGGCTGATGCGGCAAGACCTCACAGCAAGGGGGAGATAAGCAGACACAGAGAAGACACGCAGCGAATGGACACAGCAGCACAAGCAGCAAGGGGGGGATAAATAAATAAAATAAATAAATCTTTAAAAAAAAAAAAAAAAAAAGTTTACCATCTCATGCCAGGCCTTCAGTAGTAGTTTTGAAGGACTTGAAAAAGGACATCGAAATATTTTTTAACTCTCTTGGGGGGTGCTAACTGAAACAAAGATCCATGGAGAGCAATTTACTTTTAGAGAAAAAGCACCAGAGAACCGGCTCCTTTGCCTAGCCTTCTTGTAGAGAATTTGCTTGGCCATCACCCTGTCTGGAAACACTCCTTTCCCCTTAGCACCATTCCTGGATGGACAAATGCTCTATTGCACTGGTATTTTAAGAAGCTTCTCTCTGGGGTTTGGTGACAGAAGGACACTTGGTGAAATGACCAAAGAAAGAAAACTCAGCATTGCTTATTCACAACTCTCGGGGCCTGTCAGGTTATCTTAGGAGAACGTCTTCATCAGTTAAATATGTCACTGTCTAAAAACTAGCTTTGCTACCGAGGATTATGCAGTCAAGCAGAAAAAAAATCTTGCTATGAAACAGTGATGCTTAAAACATTAGATTGAACCAGTGGACCTCTGATTTAGGTTTTTTTGTTTGTTTTGTTTGTTTTGTTTTGTTTTTTGCTGTTGCAGCAATTAGAAATCCTATTTACCACAATAGTGCTTAGTTTCACAAGCTGGGTTTCTTCCTAAATTTGGAATTATTTAAAAGCCATATATCTTGGACCTTCTGCTTCTAATTTGGTCAACAGTGGCAGTGGGAAGAGGAAGTGGATTGTGAGAGCCCATCTGTCATGTGGCAGGTCTCTATTTTCCATAGTGTTTATTATACTTATTTCTTCCTGGCCAACAGAGAACCTACAGCTGATAAACCTGACAACTCAACATGTCTGCGTGCAGATGCCCATTCCAAATGCACCATGTGTGAAAAACACACTTTGTCAAATTTCTCCTTGGATACAGGGTCATATCGTGCACTTTTTCCTATAACAGGTGCACCATATGTTTGTACAGAATGATAGATTGCAATAGTCCAGCAGAGAATTAGAAGAAGTTCTTAGAAATTCTGCATTAAATTTTTGTGCAGAAACTTCTCTGTAGCACTACTACAAGAAAGAAGCTGGTGTGAGGCAACTTCTGTTCAAGTACATTGTCTGAACTTCTCTGGGGTTCTGTAACATAGACCAAGTTGACATGCCCTACTGATTTCTCTCATCAAGTTTGCATTGCCGAATTCTGTAGCAAATAGGCAATGGAAAGAAAACATTTAAGGGCTTTAGGCTTCATCTGAACTTTCACATGGAAGGAAAGAACAAATACAGGAATTGTTAGTTCAGGGGACCAGATCATGCCACAAGAATATATATCTTTAGGGTTTGGTGACTTTTTGCAGAACAGAACTCTAGGCTGCTAACTTTGCCAACCCATTAATGGAAAATATGCCGCAAAGGTTTTCTTTTCCTTTTCCCCCATACGGAACACCTTTTTTTCCCTTCTGCTTATAGAAGCAATAAAGGTTACTTTGAATCATTATTCTTCCCAAGATGTTTAGGATCTTTGATATATATTTTTCAGAGGTTGATCCATATGCTAGTTTGTTCGAAATAGTTGGGTGTGATATGTTCTCATATTTTGCTTCTTTGGTAGATCTGTTGAGGGTTTCTTGCAAAATAAAACTCATCTCAAAATAGCAGAAGACAATCCCAATACTAAAGGAAGGCAATTCATGCTAATGAACTGGCCTGGTTTTGAAAAAACAAAAGGATTAGGTAAGAGAATGACCTAAAACAGGGGCTCTTAACCAGGGGTCCACAGACCCCCAAGGTGTCTGTGGAAAGATTTCAGGTGGTTCATGAGCTTGAATTGAAAATTTAAAAAAACATTATTCTTGTGGGAACGTGTTGGTGCGGGTGTGATATATTTATTAAATAATACACAGTATAGTGTGGACTTAGTATGATTTTTATTTTAATGTAGCATGTTAGCGCAATGCATAACTGCCTGCAAAAAGGTTAGTAAGGATGGGGTAGATGGTTTTATGATGACATGGGAAAACTCAAATTTCTAAATATTTGCCACAAATGACTGTTTGAATGAATGTTGAACTATGTTAGATTATCAGGTATTAAAATTAGGAGAAAGTTGTAAAACGTAATTTTGAATAATCCTAAAATTTAATTTAAAGACATGCCGATGTTGAGAGTCATAAAACTATCTGCCACTACATTCTGAGAGGGGGTCCATGGTTTTCACCTGACTGGCAAAGGGGTCTGTGGAACAAAAAAGGTTAAGAACCCCTGGACTAAGAAGACGGAACTTATTCATATCAGTCCCACTGTGTCGGTCAAGGTGCCTGGGCCGTTTTCAATTTGAGTAAGAGTGAGGAGTACCCTGAAGGAGACAGGATCTCAGATCAGTGAAGGTATTGAACTTTTACAAACTCTTTGCACATTGAAAATGAGCTTGGAATATTTTAATTTGGTCCTATTTAATCTTATCTTTATTACTTCTGTATTTAGAATGTGAGTGCCTATTTCAGTAGATGTACTTTGATTATATTTATATTGAATTCTTTCCTTGGTAATCCTTAAACTACTTGCTAGTTCACCAAAGTAATTTAAATCAATTCAGCATTTTGCTATTTAATATCCAAAATTAAGATGCTTATGTGGAGTTAACATCATAAGAAAATTCTTAAAATTTACGTCTTTTATTATTCAGGAGAAAAGAGAGTCTACTTCATAGAATTCTATATGATTTTTTCTGTTTAAACAGCCTTCATTACTAGATAACAAAATGAATTCTATCAAGTATTCACACTGGCTTACAATGGTATGATTATAAAATCATTAATTTTTAACACAGCTTCTCCTACATTGTCTTGATATATCACTGGAGAAAATTGCCTGAATTAATTAAATACTAAGGTAATAATGTAGGAAAATTATGGAATTTAATGGCCTTATTTTCTTGTCAAAATCCATTTAAGAGACATTTATATTCAGACCATTTCATTTTAATGAATTAATCTATGTCTTTTAAGGTATACACTATATAATTCTCAAAGAAATTTTAATTATTATATCTGTTTCTCTATGGCCAGAAGATCCATTAAGAAATTTTCTGAACTTCTTAGTCATGACACCTTAAAAAGAAATTATCCGATCTCTCTGAATTGGGCAAAAGAATATATTATGTTACCTTTTGTGTATAAAAGCAGGGAAAATAAAAATATATACCTGTATCTGCTCATTTGAGGAAAAAAGTGCACACGGGAAGAATAAATCAGAGATCAGAGAGATTCATTACCTGCAGAGTTACCTACAGAGTGTTGATGGGAATGGAATGAAAAGATAGAAGTAGGGTTGACGGTTGACACTTGTATGAGAATACTTTTTTGTACATTTCTAACTTTTGGAACTACGTTAGTGCTTCACATACTCAACTAATGAAAAATATAAAATCAACAAGGATGGGGGGAGGGGAGCCAAAGTTGAATACAAATAGAAACAAATGAACCAAAAAGTATTTCAGATGAATAAAAAACATAGTGAAGGGGGATGGGGAGAACTAACGTAAGTAACTTTTATTTATTTATTTATTTATTTATTTATTTATTTATTTATTCCGCCCCCCACTCTTGTTTGCGGTCACTGTCTGCTCTCTGTGTCCATTTGCTGTGTGTTTTCTGTGTCTGTTCATCTTCTCTTTAGGAGGTACTGGGAACCAAACCCGGGACCTCCCATGTGGGAGAGAGGCGCTCAATAGCTTGAGCCACCTCAGCTCCCTGGTTTGTTTTGTCTCTCATTGTCTCTCCTCTTTGTGTCTCTTTGTTGCATCATTTTGTTGCGTCAGCTCGTGGCGCCTGCCCGTGGCGCCAGCTTGCCTTCTCCAGGAGGCACTGGGAACCAAACCCGGGACCTCCCACGTGGTAGGCAGAAGCCAAATTGCTTGAGCCACATTTGCTTCCCTTAAGTAACTTTTAAACACAGTATTTGGACTATATGCCCTCAGGTCAAAAACAAAAAGCCCTCTAAACAAGTACCGAACTCTAATTAGTAGCTTTTTTTTCCACAGAGGCATGAGTTACCAATTTCTGTACCTTTTAGGATTATGCGAATAAGGCAATATATTATGGGTAATGAGAGCCAGGTTTCTCACTGAGAAAACAAAATTTCAGATATGGAAGAAGGGAAGGATAGAATATACCCTGCAGTGCTGAATTGGAATTGGAGGTATCAGTGTGAACTTATGGGCTTTAATATAGGTAGATAGCTAGACCTATAGAAATGTCTATAGCTATGTATTTGTGTGTATGTGTGTGTCTGCTTATATATACAAATACATGTGTATGAGTATGAATATATATATATGTATATACACACACACATGTGTAGTATGTGTGTATATATCAAACTTTATCTGTTTCCTAACTATCTTCTGAGAAAGACTAGAAGCAGTGATATACCTGGAGCAATAAGCACACCCAGCACCCACATAGATCTTGGTTTCTATTTGCCATTCTCTCCACCCACTAAAAGCAATCAGAACTTCTTGCAGAAGGGGCTGGTTCCAAGGTAGGTTAGGGCAAGAACAATATGAACCTGGAATTTCTTATTCTATCAGAAAGTAAGGAAGTGATCAAATAATTATGTGGACATGTCAGAAGGACTTAGAGGTCAGCTTAAAGGAGCTTCCATGGTCCAATCTAGTATAATTTGAGCATCAAAATAAATAATGATAGGAAAGAATGATAATCTATTGAATAAAGTAAGAATCCTTGGGACCATACTTATAGAAATATATAAATGCACACAAATAAATAAATAAGAGAGAAGGGAAACTCTTCCTTACTGTAGAATGTCAACTAATAAAAGTAGATGGAATGAGGTAATTAGGGAAAAAGCCACCACCATTTGGCAAAACCATCATAATTGTTATTGATTCTGGCAAGAATTATCATTCGACACTAAAATTAGTGAGTGAAAGTTTGAATAGTAGCATTATATTTATGCAGTCTCAAAGTATCTCCCCACAAGATACTTATTACTTACAAAGGGTAAAATAACTTTATAATGGAGAAACCTGGCAGATACCACTTTAACCAAATGATCAAAGATAACATCATCTGTCATGAGACTAATCAACAGCAAGTGCCTCCTGATATGACTGAGACCAACTCAGCATCACTTCTGCGGTAATCCTGCCAAAGGGCATAACCTGAATCTAATCAAGAGGAAACATCAGACCAATCCCAAATTGAAGTACAATCGACAAAGCACTTGTACTCTTTGAAAATGTCACTGTCTTGCGAATATTCTTGCTGTCCTGACTTTGTGATAATCAGGGTAGGCTAAACATTCGCTATATTAGAACCATGTATGTGTCCCCAGACCTAGTTTTTCTCCCTAGGTCTGGTTTTTAGAATGCTGGTGATAAACCAAGCCTGATTTATTATATGACCATCCTGTATGGGTAAAGACTGTAATTTTGTGTATCTTTGGTTGACCTTGGGAGATATAGCAGGGGGACGGATGTGGCTCAAATGGTTGGGCATCCGTCGCCCATATGGAGGGACCTGGTTCAATCCCTGGGACCGCCCAGTAAAAATAAGAGAAAAGTATAGAAGGTGCATGGGCCACCAGGCCCCATGAGTGGGTGCTATGTCAGGCCCCGCGAGCAGGTGAGCCCCCCAGGCCCTGCGCATGGCTGTGCTGCCAGGCCCCGCGAACGGGTGCACCATCAGGCCCCACGAGCCATGCAGCAAGATGATGATTTAACAGGAGAGTGACACAAGGGAGAGCCAAGATGAGATGCACTAAAAAACCAGGAACTAAGGTGGTGCAGGCGGTAGGATGCCTCTCTCCCACATCGGAGGTTCCGAGGATCGAATCCCAGTGAAGACAGGAGGAGAAGGATGAGAAGAGAGGGCAGGAAACAGACACAGAGATTTGCCCAGAGAATGGACACAAAAACAGCAAAAATGGGGGGAGGGGGGAATAAAAATGGATAAAAGTAAATAAATAAATAAATCCTTAAAAAAATGTATAGGGGAGTAAGATACAGACTATAGTTAGTAGTAATACTTTGACGATGCTCTTTCATAATTTGTTAACAAATGTTTCACAACAATGCAAAGTATTTATGGTGGGGTGATGTGTGGGAGCCCTGTATGATGTTATGCATGTTTGTTTTGTAAGTTCACAGTGTTTACTGAACACTTATAGTTTATGTATGTTCATGTATGAATGATATACTTCAATAAATTGTTTTAAAAAAATGTCACTGTCATGAAATACAAAGACAGACTTAGGAACTGTTTCAGATTAAAGCAGACTAAGAAGATGCCAACTGAATGCAATGCAACAACCTGGATTCTCTTGCTATAAAGATCATTATACTGTGGTTTTGTAAGAGAATTCCTTATGTGTAGAAAATATACCCAGTATTTGGGGTAAAGATCATCATGTCTGCAACATACTGTTAAGCAGTTCAGAAAAATATGTGTATATGTGTGTGGGAGGGTATAGGAAGAGGGAGAGAGGGGAAAAGGAAGGAAGGGGGGGTAAATGTAAAATATTCACATTTAGGTACTCTAGATGAAGGGAGAAAGACCCCAACAATTTAAAGAATGAAATAATTTGCTCAAGAAAATTTGAATACTGGTTTTGGAGAAATCTGTTTAAGGTGGGCATATAGTATACTTCTGTATGGCCTTTAAGATATTTCTAGGAATTTTTATGTTTAATTTTAGAAGTAAGGTTAATATCTGGAGAAGAACTTTTTAGTTTAGTTAAACACAATGAAAGCTTAGCATAAGTGTACATTTTCATACTGGGTAGGTAGAAAGTTTGTTTGAGATTTCTGGTCACGATGGCTTGCAATATTTATGATGTAGGCCTCCTATCCATTCCAAACACATGGTAATAATACATAAAATAGAAAAAGAGAATTTAAAGGACACGCCATGTGTAAAATCAACATGAATTCATCATGGACCAGGAACTAAACAGAAGCACAAATAGTAAATGCATCTAAAACCACAGGCTTTCTAAGCTCTGGGTCCAGAAGAGGCATAGGTAATTAAGAGGTCATTACTTGTGGAACTGTGGATACTAAAAGTGACATACACAGGGCAGCAGACTGGAGCCAGCCACTTTCATTCCCACTCCTTTAAAGGAGATCATGGGAGTGAATGTGGCTCAAGCAGTTGGGCACCTGCTTCCCAAATGGGAGGTCCCAGGTTTGGTTCCTTGTGCCTCCTAAAGAAGACGAGCAGACAATGAACTGACAGATGAGGGAGCCATTGGTGGTGGTGGTGGGGGGGAGGGGATAAAAATAAAAATATAAAACTTTATAAAAAAATAAATAAATAAGGAGATTCAAGTTATGTCGCTGCCTGGAAAATGACTTATAAAAAATTGCATACCTGGGGGCATGGAAGGAAGCAGCTTTGTAGCCCGGATGTAGTGGTCCAAGATACTCAGAGGTTCAATGACAGTCTCTGTGATATCTTAGATATCATCAGGAAGGGAACCATAAGTCATCCAATGCAAGATCTGGTTCTGGACTAGGATCCATCTTAACCTCCCACTTAAGATGAACCTGCACACTGAAATTCCAAAATATACAAAGAAAATGAATGCTAAAAAAGTCAACGAACCGAGCAATTGAAATATAAATTTACTCCAGAGAAAATAAAACTAATTGAACTATTTTAATTTGACTTTGAAATAAAGTTTAGGATCATCAGGGAGATAAAGAAGGAATGATTGTTATTTAAAAAGAGAATGAAAAATTGAGAAATGGAAAACAGTCCTAATGAAACAAGAACCATGTAGATTTTTTTAAAGGACCAATGAAAAATTCTGGAAATAAAGAAGTTACTGAAATTAAAAACAAACAGACAAAAACCCTCAATAGCTAGAATAAACTCTAGACCAGACATCATAATTAGAGAATTAGTAATTTCGAAGATAAAACTGAATGTAGCACAAAAATAAAGAGATAAAAACTATGAAAGCACAGGGAAGAAACATTCAGAGGCTAAATAGAATCTCTAATAAGAAATTCAGGAGAAAAGAATTGAGGGAATGTCAAAAAAGCAATAGTAAAAGACATATTGGCTGAGAATTTTCCATAATTGACAAAAGACATGTTCTCAGATTAAAGTGCTGAGCACATGGGTAGTAGTATACTGTTGAGTGCCTGCTTCACATGTACAAGGTCCTGGGTTCAATTCCTGGTACTTTAAAAAAAAAAAAAGAGCACAATATATAAAAATAAATCTACATGGCAGATACATTGTAGAAACTGTAGAACATTAATTATAAATAAAATAGCTTGTAAGAATGATTAACTACAAAGGAATGGCAGGAGTTTGACAACTGGCTTCCTTTTTACAGGATGTAGGGAGACTTAAACAACAGGAATTTATTATCTTACAGTTTTGAAGGCTTAGAAGATCAAAATCAAGGTGTCAGCAAGCCATGCATTCCCTGAAGTCTATGGGGTTCTGGTGGTGACTTGCTGGCCACCGATGACTCAGTCTCTGCCTCTATCACATGGCTGGCTTTTTCCCCATCTGCCTCCTACTGAGTTCAAATTGCTTATAAGAACTTCAGTTATATTGGATTAAGGCCCACCCTGATTCAGTTTGGCCTCACCCTAACTAAAATAACATCTTCAAAGGTCTTGTTTAAAAAATGGGTTCAAACCCACGGGACCAGGAGTTAGGACTTTAACTTGTATTTGTTGGGGACACCATTCAATCTGTAACACGGCATGACAATTAACAGTGCAGCATCCAAACCCTACAGCATTAGTGTGGGCAGAAGCTGCTTCTGGGGTAAAGGGTTTCCTACTTAGGCTGGTTCCACTCAATGGTTCCAACCTCCTTCCGGGGCACAGCCAGCCCAGGCCTAAGGGAAAACAGGGACGGCAGCGAGGACTGCCAGGCACCCAGGCCTGACAGCAGGCTTTTTGAAAGCAATGATAGTTTCCAGATGACAATGGAGTAGTATCTTTAAGGTACTAAGAGAAGATATGTGACAACCCAGAATTCTTTACCAGTTAAACCATCAATCCAGAGGGTAAAATAAAGATATTTTCAAGGCAGCTGAAAACTAAGAGCATTTACCACCTACAGGTCTTTGCTGAAAGAACTATAGGTCTATGAACCCTTTTCTACAATTCAGAAATCCAAAAAGCCTGAAAAACCTGATTCATTGGGGGGCATACTTGACCCAAAATAACTCTTGTGACTATTTATGTTTCCCACTTAGTGTGAATATTCATGTTTCATTGTAGAAATTGTAATATGCTTGATTATGGGGTGCTGCCCCAGCTCTGCTTGGGGTGTTATATCACATATGGTTTGTTCAACATATTGCCTTTCGAAAATCCAAAAATTTGCCAATTCCAAAATATAGAGGTCTGAAGGAATTCACATAAGTGATTGTGAACTTTTCCTAAAGGGTACACTATAGCAAGAAAATAATTGAACCAAGAGAGCAAGAGCAGATTGCAGGAAACAGTAGTGAGTATGAAACTTGGTACACTATGTTGGTAAACTTAATGTGAAAAAGTAAAAAGTATTTTTTATATTTAAAAGGGTTGAAGTCAAATTCTAGTAAGTAATATCAGAAGATGGGGAGAGTATTCATAAGTTATTTAAAGTATGCTTTAGTCCTTATCTTTTTTTGGAGTGTGATAAAGATAATGAGTAGTTTTAGACCTTAAAAAAAAAAATGTAGAAAAACATGTAAAATTTTTAAGAGAAATACTTAAAAATTACAGATTCTGTCTATAGAATCCAAACTAATAGAGGGAGGGAAAGAATTTTTAAAAATTTTACTAATACAATAAAAGGCAGGAAAAGAGAAAAAGATAAGAAGAAGAATTCACAGGAAATACAAAATAAGATAGCAGAAATTAATTCACATGTATCAATAACACACTTATGAAAAGATAGAGACTGTAAGGTTGGATAGAAAAAAAAATGTAACTGTATAATAATCACAAGAGACACACCTAAAATAAAATGGCCCAGAAAGGTTAAAATTAAAAGCGTAGAAAAAGCTATGCCAGGCAAATACTAATCAAAACATAGCTGGTATTATAATATTACAATATTAATATCAGACCAAAGTCTTGGACTTTTAAAAAGCTTAAAAAATGTAGGCTTTCAGTATTTCCAGTGTGGCTAGCTGAAAATATAAATCCTGATCCATTCTACCTGGTGTTACTTATCTATTTTTTTCTTATCTTTTAAATCAACTACTATAAACATTTATGGAGTGTCTACTATGTGTTAGATAACTTGTAGAGACAAAGATGAGTACAACTTAATTGCTAACTCTCAGAGAACTTTCAGTGTAATAGGAGAAATAAGTGCACTAACTTTAAAACGAGGCAGCAAATTTTGAGTACCATTAGAGGGATGTGAGTGATGGGAGCTGGGAAAAGGAGGATCAGGAAGACTTCACGTAAGACTTGGCATTTGTTATTGGTCCTGAAAGACTGGATAGAATTTTAACAAATGGAGGCAGGAAAAAAGATATTCCAGGTTGAAGGAAACCAGTAAAGCTTTGAGTTTTGAGCAGTATTGCATTTTTCACTTTTTCATTACAGCCATCTTAGAATTTTCAGTGATTATATTAGGATCATCTGTTACCTTTTTAGGTAAGGTGATTATGATCTCCATATTGACCAGCTGTCACCTTAGTCAAACATTTCTAATTTTTAAAATAAACTTTTTAATCTAATTACTTTTATTTGTAATTAAATGTGAATTGTATTGGTATGGATTATCTAAAGGCCCTTGCCTAAATACAAATATAAATCTTAACTTCTTCAGTGTGATATGCCCCTGCTCTCTGTTTGTTTTGTAAAATTCTTTCTTTTACAAAGGGTATGCAACACAATTTGGGACTAATTCTTTGCTGGATAACTTCATAAATTTAGGCTGAAATGTTATCATTTCAAACTTCATTTGCTGGAAATGTAGCCTACCCCATTTACCTGTAACAGGCCATTTGTTTTATTTTTCATTTTCCTTTGCTCAAGACAACAGCACTGCCACATACTGCATGGTTATGTTAACACTTTGATTGCTTTTTAAAAACCTCTCTTCTAACCCAGTCTTTGCCAAATGTCCTCATATTTACTCATACTTGTTTTAGAAGTAGATTTCTAAGCTAGTTTTCCATGAGACAAGAAGGGTATGTAATTTGTGTTGTTTTTTTTTTCCAATTAAATATTCCTGTTGGAAGCCAGTAAGTTCTTTAATGTTTTAGATATGATGACCGCTGAGTAACTGAGATCAAGGAATGACAGATGACTGAGGAAAAAGTACATGGGGTTGTGAAGCTGGAGATCCAGGTGTATTATCAGTATCATTCCACATTGCACAGCAGAGTAATCAGGTATATCAGGAGAAATATCATAAAAAGGAAAAGCTGTATCACTTCAGAGTCTGTCAAGCCTTAAGGATGAAGTCAGGCACATTTGTGTTATTCCTTCTTTCCATCATAGCAATTAATTCTTGTAAACTAAAGTCACAACCACTAAGTATTGTTGGCTCAGTGATTCTACTAAGACTGATTGTGTGCAGAGATCAAGATCATAATGAGATGCAGAGACAGACGGTCACAGGCAGGAAGTTTATTGGGAAGCTCTCCCGACGGAGGGGGTCTGAAGAATAGACTTCAGCTCTGGCGGGGATCTGAAGAGAGACTGCAGCCCCTGTAATTTGTGTTTTCTTACAGTATTGTTAATATTAACAGGAAGAGGCTAATTTTATTCTATATGATAACACATTCTATGTTAAAGACAGGTTAGACACTTCCCCCTTGAAGTTGGTCTGGGAGAAGGGTAATGGAATAGGTGGATCCTGAAATTATTTTCTGTTTAGTTCAGTGATTCCGATTTTTTTTTCCCTTTAAATGGTAAACAAATGAAAACTGGCATTTGGAGTTACCATTGTTCCCTTCATTGCTTCCATCTTCAGGTTTTTTTTTTCCTGCCTCAAGTTTACTTGTACAAATAGCACAGGAGGACCCCAGCCCCATGCAGATGGCAGCCCAGGGGTCACACCAGTTCTTCCATCCTCTCACACTGGCAGACGGAAGGCTCTATTCAGGAGCCTTCATGGGGGCCTGGGCACCTTTGGGAGCCCAACCCGGAGCAGTAACCTGAGTGAGAGCCGGAGCCTGGGCCTTTGTTGGATCCTTGGCCTTGGACTTTGGTCAGGAAAGTCTGAGACTCTTGGCGATGCGGGCACGAGCATGCTTCCCGTGCTTAAGGTGGTCAATGTAAGCGAGTCGATTGAGCTTGCGGCTGTTGCTCTTTGGGATCTTGGGCTTGACCTCCGTGGGCTTTACGAGTGCCTTGATGGCACTCATGGCCTTGTCATTGTTGGCCTGCATCTTCTTCAGGCCCGTCTTGTTATGCTTTGGCAAAGTGCATGTTCCTCAAGAACTTGGGGTCTACCCCCTTAAGAGATTCATATCTTTGTGATCAGGGCTTCTTGATACCACTTCTGTGCCATTTTCGAGATTGGTTGTGCGTGGCATGGTTCTTGGACTTGGCCATGTCTACACCCTCGCCGGCAGCTCCCTGAAGACCAGAAGAGCCTGTCTTCAATTTAATGTCCAGTTTAATTCCAGGTTCTACACCCTTTATTTCTTTGGCAGAAGAACCCAAAAGGCAATTAAGTATATGTATTTTTTTCTCTTTAAAGGTCCAGCTTAAACAATGACTCACTTGGGCCCTGGGGCTCTGCTTTATGCTTTCATTTAGGGGCCACTTTCTACTCTTACTCTTTTGCTGTGAATACTTCTTATTTACCTTCTATCTTGGAACCTTTATTATCCTTGGGCACGTGGGATTTCTCTCTGGAATTACTGTCAGAGAGGTATATAACACCACCCCTAAACTGGTACAAACAACCCAGTTATGTCCCCATAAGCCACGTCTTTATATGGCAGCTGCTATAGGCCAGGGAGAGTACAGAAAGAATATCTTTAAGAAAACCTAATTCCAAATGAGGTAGAGAGAGAAGCATTCTCCAAAATGAGATGAGTGCCAATGTCATCCGGTTAAAGACTGAATGATTTCCCTCTATATAAGATGCTCCAGTGACCAATTAAACCTTCCTCAGTGTATGTATGTGGGAGGTGGGAAAGGAATTGCACTCCAAGAATTTTCAAAGGTTGTTATGTGTAGAGACTTCCCCATAGAAAGACTTGGTCTAACCTATAGTTTAGAGTTTTGTTGAAACAAAAAAAAATTTTTCCCCTTTTTTGGCAGTGGTTCTATCAGGTCTCAATGTTTTATTCTGAGTCCAGCCTTCTGGACTTATCCATCTAATGATGATTTCTTGTTTGTTTGTTTTTTCCTTTTTGCAGCTTTAACAGTGTATGTCAGGGAACTCACATTCTCTTTCGGGAATTCAGCTTCATCCAAGCCACTCCCCACAATAGGGCATCATTCTTACGCGCCTTTTGGAGATGCTTCCGAACTGTGGGGAAAAATGGTGGTAAGTCTTCCCAAATTTCTTCTTGCTTGCCTTTCTTCATTTCTTCCAAATTCATATCTTTCTTTTCTTCCTTTAAATACTCCTTGAATGCATGCTACCCATGGCTCTTGGGATACCTTACTTTTGAGAAGCTATCTTTCTTGTGCCAAAAATACTATCTACAACCACTGTTACCAACAACAACAGCATGGTGCTGCTCTGAGCACTTTATGTTTATAACTTATTTAATCTTCACAACAGCTCTCTGTGGTAGATACTAAAATCCCCATGTTATAACTAATGAAACTGAGGATCAGAGGAGTTAAATAACTTGGCAAGGTTATGTGATAAATGCTGAGGCCAAATTCATAGACAGGCAATTTGGCTTTTGGCAAATATTAAAATACCTTGACTACCAAAAGAGAAAAACTGCCAGCCAAAAATTCTTTATCTGGCAAAACTGTCCTTTGAAAATGAGGGAGAGTTTAAGATATTCATAGATAAACAATAACTGAGAACTCTTCAACAAATGGTGTTGGGAGAACTGGATATCTATAACCAAAAGAATGAAAGAGGACCCCTATCTCACCCCCTATACAAGAATCAACTCAAAATGGATCAAAGATCTAAATATAAAAGCCAGGACCATAAAACTACTAGAAGAAATGTAGGGAAACATCTTCAAGACCCTGTAGTAGGTGGTGGTTTCTTGGACCTTACACCCAAAGCATGTGCAACAAAAGAAAAAACAGATAAATGGGACCTCCTCAAAATTCAACACTTTTGCACCTCACAGGACTTTGTCAGAAGGGTGAAAAGGCAACCAACTCAATGGGAAAAAATATTTGGAAATCACATATCTCATAAGGGTTTACTATCCAGGATATATAAAGAGATGTTACAACTCAACAATAAAAAGACAAATGACCCAATTAAAAAATGGGCGAAAGACTTGAATAGACATTTCTCCAAAGAAGAAATACAAATGGCAAAAAAAACACACAAAGAAATGCTCAACATCACTCATGATTAGGGAAATGCAAATCAAAACTACAATGAGATATCATTTCACACCTATCAGAATGGCCAGTATTAAAAAGACAGAGAGGGAAGCGGGTGTGGCTCAGTGGATAGAGCCCCCGTTTACCATATGGGAGGCCCGGGTTCGAGTCCTGAGGCCTCCTTGTGAGGGCACGCCGGCCTGAGCGGTGCAGTGGGCTGATGCAGCAACCTCACGGCAGGAAGTGGGTGTGGTGCAGTGGATAGAGCACCCGTTTACCATATGAGAGGCCCCGGGTTCGCTTCCCAGTGCCTCCTTGTGAAGGCAGGCCGGCTCGCGCGTCGCCGTGGGCTGATGCGGCAAGACCTCACAGCAAGGGGAAGATAAGCAGACACAGAGAAGACATGCAGCGAATGGACACAGCAGCACAAGCAGCAAGGGGGGGATAAATAAATAAAATAAATAAATCTTTAAAAAAATAATAATAAAATAAATAAATAAATAAAAATAAAAAGACAGAGAACTGCAAGTGTTGGAGAGGATGTGGAGAGATAAGAACACTTATTCACTGTTGGTGGGAATGCAGAATGGTACAGCCACTGTGGAGGACTATTTGGCAGTTCCTAAAGAAGTTGAATATAGACTTACCACATGACCTGGCAATACCACTACTGGGTATATACCCAGAAGAACTGAGAGCAGTGACACAAACAGACATCTGCACACTGATGTTCATAGCAACATTATTCACCATTGCCAAAAGGTGGAAACAACCCAGGTGTCCATCAACAGAAGAATGGATAAACAAATTGTGGTCTATTCACATAATGGAATATTATGCAGCTGTAAGAAGAAATGAAGTCGTAAAGCATATGACAACATGGAT
>JAQZBX010041692.1:0-22278 GCA_029593785.1 Cabassous unicinctus | reverse complement strand
TCTTCCAGAGGGAAAGCAGATGTGCTGGAATGTGGGAGGGCTCTTCCAGAGGGAAAGCAGATGTGCTGGAATGTGGGAGGGTTCTTCTAGAGGGAAAGCGGATGTGCTAGAATATGGGAGGGCTCTTCCAGAGGGAAAGCTGTGTTTGAGTTGAGACTTTAGCTGGGATGAAACGACATTCCGGGTGGAAGAGGGATGTTTTCAGCAACGACTGAGAGGAGAGAGAGCTCAGTGCTTGGAGAGCAGACTGGATCTGGAATAGCAAAAAATAGGCTGATGGAAATGTCTCTGGGAAGGCGGATTGCCTGGTGTTGGCTTGTGGAGGAGGAGATTCTCACCGTTGAGCTTGTTGTTCAGTAGTGCTCCTGGGCAGTGTTCAAGAGATGAGAGAAGAAGGTGCAGCCGAGAAGAAACGAGCAGAGCAGTAGAAAGGAGGCAGCTGAGGCAGAGCAAGGCATCAGGGCTGTTTGCTATGCCTTTGTCCTGGAAAGGAAAACTTCTGCAAAATCATTGCACCTGTGGTTTTATTTAATTTTTAGAATTAACAGAAATATTGGGCTGCATTTGTATGGTTTCACCAATACTCTTAAAGCAGTGTGGTATCACTGCTAGTATGGGGCTGTTCACGCAGGCTCTACACTCCCCGTTGTTTCGGGGGTTGACAGTGACACCCAGAGAAGTTGTCGTGCCTCCAGTTCACATCGTTAGTGAGCAGCAAGACAGACTGGCTCGCAGGTCGTGGCCTCTCCAGCTGTGTCATACCATGCCACCCGGTTATAAGATACAGATGTTTCAAAACAGTTTGCAAATGATAGTCATAGGATAACAAATCGCTCCAAGTGATGGAGGAGATACTTCCAAGCCGTGACAGGGTCTGACTCTATACACTTGACTGAAGAGAGAGAAACACAAGCAAATCGGGTGAGGCCTGCAGAGAGAGCCACGGGCGGGCCAGTGGCGGAGCAGACGAAGGTTATGCCCCGGCCAAGACGACAGACAGCAAAAGGGAGCAGGCTAGTGACGTGACGTAGCTGCGTGAAGCAGTGTGCTCTCTAGGAAGAGCCAGCTCAGCATTAGGGACTGCGAAATAGATTGTTTTCCAAAGAAAAATTAGCGCCTGAAACACTGGTTTAATCTGATGTAACAGAAACGCATACATGCAGCTTTTGGGTTAAAGCGTTGCGTTTTGGTCACTTTGGCCCTTTGCATATCCTGATTCAAGTACAACTTTGAACTGGTTTAATTTACCGCAGCTCTTGATATGCCACAGCTCAGTGGTTCTTCTCTCATCCAGTTTTGCAAACCTAAGAAATTTGGTTGGTTTTAAATATAGTTCCAAGTAGCATTCAGAAGTTTAGAAGTTTTTGGCTTATTCATATTTTGAAAGTATGCAACTCTTTAACTTTGAGAATATTTTTTTAAATTTAAAACACCCAAGAATGTTGGAAAAGTTACATATGCATACATAGTATGTGAATTTAATTACTGTACAACCAAATATAGTTTCCAAATACGTTTTTAAGTATAAATGAAAAATATTTTTTCTTCCATGTTTATCTTTTTTCCTATGAAAAGCATTCGCTCTTTGGTAACTGCTGCTCTGCTGAGACTGGACACGTGACCGTGGTTAAGAACGGGAAACCGTCTCAGCCTCCTAGAGCTGCCGTGGCAAAGCGCCGCAACCTGCGTCGCTGAGACACAGAAGCTTGCTGCCCACAGCTCGGGGGCTGCACGTCCGAGATCCGGGAGGTGCAGGGCCACGCTGCCTTTGATTTCTGGGCCCGTCTCCTGGCTCTTGGGGCAGCCGCGCCTGCGGGTCACGTGGCTTCTCCATGCTTCTGTCTGTCCTTCTTCCAAAGGATTAGGACCCGCCCTCATCCAGTTTGGCTTCTTTTTAACCAATAACACCATCAAAGATCCTATTTCCAGATCAGGTCACAGTCACAAGGGGTTGTCTTGACTTGAGCATGTCTTTTTAGGGAACACAATTCAGCCAATGGCGTGCAAAAATAAATACGGCTCTGAAAATGTGCGGTTAGATTGGAAACCACGGCTTGTGGCACCAGCAGAGTCAAGTGCTGGGAGGGATGGGCTGGCATCTGGTCGACCTTCGTGTGCGCATCTGGGACTGGGCCAGAGCAGGGAGCCTATACTGGAGGATTCTGCAGGGGAGTATTGAGGCGAAGACAGACGGAAGGTTAGACCAAGAGGTCCAGCCCTTCTAAAGTGAGAACGTTCATTGGCTCAGACTATATGGGCAAATGCCAGCTTTTTGAAAAGCAAATCGCTGACAGAGTATCACCTATTAGTGGTAGGGTTTAAATAGGAAATCAAATTGCATTTCTGAAATGAAATCAAATCATTGAAATTTTCTTTCTGTATCAGCTATGATTTCCATTCAAGGCAGAATAAGTAAAAAAATTAAATGTTAACGAGTTTCTAACCTTAAATCTAATTTCAAAAAGGTCCATGGCTTATGATGAAAACTAATAAAATCAAATGAAAGAATGAAAAACTGAGTGAACAATCAAATTCAGTAGCAGTAGAACTTTCTTTTTTGAAAGAATAAAAGAAATTACTTTGGGGGGTGTATTAGTCAGCCAACGGAGTGTTGATGCAAAATACCAGAAATCTGTTGGGTTTTGTAAAGGGTATTTATTTGGGGTAGAAGCTTACAGTTTCCAGGCCATAAAGCATAAGTTACTTCCCTCACCAAAGTCTGTCACCACGTGTTGGAGCACGATGACTGCTGACGTCTGCAAGGGTTCAGGCTTCCTCTTCCTGCTAAGGCTCCATGGTCCCAGCTTCTTCAATATCAGCTGCAGGCTGTGGTAAATCTCGTCTCTCTCTCGGCTCAGCTGCTCTGCTCTCTCCAAAAGGCCAGCTGTAAGCTGTCAGACGAACGGCTCATCTCTCTTCCCAGGGCCTCTGCCGTGTCTAATGGAGCCTCTCTCCATCCTCTAGTATCTGCTTCTCTGTGTATTTACTTCCCAGGGCTCCAGCATTCAAACTCCAAACTCCTCCTCTGCCATGTCATTTTCTCTGAGTCCCTGCCCACCAAGGGGGCGGGGACTCAACGTCCTACTGACGTGACCTGATCAAAGCCTTAATCATTATTTAATCAAGTAAGAGTGAAACCTCTGAATCCATTACAATCTAATGTACCCAGAGGAACAGACCAGTTCACAAACATAATCCAATATTTATTTTTGGAATTCATAAACAATATCAAACTGCTACGGGGAGAAAGATTTTTGAACAAGGTAACTACTTGTCGTCAATACAAAATATATTTCCAACTTATTTTGTGTTTGAGCATCTTTCCTTTAAAAGTTTATGGAGGTTTTGTGGATGCGAAATGTAAACTTTTGTGGCTGTTTAACATTTGCATGTTCAGTAATTAGCGTTGGCACATACTTTCTTTGTATCACTTGGCGATATCTCATCGCTCAATAACCGGTGCTTGTAAAAGTTTGTATAGGAACAAAGTGACCATTTTTTTGCTAAGGTGAGAAAAGTTGGTTGCAGTGAGGTTTTTATCCTTAACAATGTTTTATCTATTTTGGGTATTGAAATTTAGCAAAAAACATTGAGTGTTAAAAATCACTTGTGTCCATATACACAATTTTATAAATCCACATCTTTTTTACTGGAATTTCTAATCAATGTTCTGAATGACTAAATAGGGGAATATGTGTACAAACACTTGCCCAAAGGCCCGATCACATAACCATTCCAAGAGATGCAAAAAAAACTTGATAAAATTCAAGATGAAACTCACAACCAGACATAGGAAAGAACTACTTTAACCTTGAAAAGAGTATCTATTAAAAACCTACATCAGAAAAATGTCAGGAAATGCATGGAGTAAAACTATCAGACAGAGTTCAGACACTGCCTGCCTCTGGGGGCGGATTTCAGTCCGCGCCTCCGGGGCTTAGATTCAAGGCAGGCTTGCAGCCTACGCTTGAAGGCGGGTGTGGGTATTCATCTTACTTTTTCATGTTTTGAATGTCTGAATAAAGACACTCAAAATGTCTTCATGAAAAAGCCTCTTCACTCAATCTCCCATGCCTTAAATTTAATATACATTCTGATATGCAGAATAAATTCTAAGTCCATTACTCAGATGCTAATATTGAGAGAAAGTATTTTTTTTTACTTAAAGCAGCCCAAGTTTTCTGGAAAACTATAAAGAGAAAACAAACAACAGGTGGTGTAATGTTTTTCTTATACTTCTCTATTTGCCTAGGACCCAAAATTTCTGTAAGTGGTGAATTAGAAAAGAAAATGAATTTAATTATTTAGCAAACATCTTTTTTAATCCCACATTCAAGATCATTTTTTGTAGTGCCTATTTTACCTTTTTTTAATATTATCTTCAAGTCTTGGAACATACTGAATGTGATATTTACTCTTTGAACTATAAAATAATTTGTAATTTTGCTCCATGAAAATTTGTTATAAGGTTTGAATATAATCGTGAATAAGCATATTTTACAATCTTACCTTTTCAACATTGGTTTTGGGATAATAGAGTGAGAAGAAAGGATTCCTGTTTTAAGAGATTCTATACAATAAGTGCCTGTAAAATGGCTTTATAACAGGCAGGCAGGGATATGCAAAGCAAGGCTACAGCTCAGTATGCGTGAGTTTCCCGTTAACTTGATATGGTGCAAAATGAGGACTGCCGGTGTTTAATGTGAAGCCTTCTCTAAACAACTTAATAACACATCTCTTGAAATGTAATATGTTCAGAGAATTGACATTCAAACAACTGTTCCTTCACATTTACAGGGAACACTTCTTTGATTGTATGGGAAAAAAACTTGGTGACTTCATTATGCCTTGACAGGAATCAATGAGTAATTTTGAGAATTTTGATTCAGATTTTTTCTGTTTGTTTTATCCAGAGTCATTTCAATATGGTAAAAAGGAAATGCTGTCAGAAATCACTCTTTTTAAGAGTTTTGACACACGATGGATAACAGTGAATGGTTTTTTCTAATGTTTTTTCTTGACAAGTAATGTCATATGTAGTCTCAAGATTCAGTGCAAGACAAAAGTCATCATAACTTTAAATCATGAGGCTTCAAAGTAAAGGTGTTTTCCGTGTTTCTAGGTAAAATCCATGAAAGTATGTAAATATATTTAAATAATTGACAGTAAAAACATTGAGAGAAATCACACAGTTCTAATATACAAAGAATAACTTTGAAATTTCCGCATGCAGTTTTTATTAAAGCCAAGAAATTAAATATTGCATAATTAACATGAAGGCATATTTGGAAGTGAACGTGGGGAAAAGACTGAGATTGTCGTCCTTAGACGCTGCTGCCTCCCTGCTTGGCACGCACGTCTCCTCTCTGCCTCCTGTCACGCTGGAGGCTGCTGGCTTCCCCCTCCGAGTCCCCTGCAGGCTCCTCTGCCTGATCTTACAGGCACTCCCTGGGTCTGGCCCTCCCACCTGAGTCTCCGTCACCTCCCCTGAGCTCACCTGTTCTTCCTGTATGCTAATCCCCACATCTAGTTCTCTATCCCTGATCTCGCTCACAAGTTCCAGATTCTGGTAAACACCTCGCCTGAATGCCTTCTGATGCCGCAAACTCAGCACACTCAACTCATCATTCCTCCATCTCCAAGCACACTCCCAGGGCGCCTGACACTGTCGCTTGGTTGCTCAGGATTAGGACCTCAGACAAACATTCAAGCTTGCCTTCGTACCCCCCACCATTCATTGATTCTACCAGCTCACACACCTGGCCCTGGCTAAAAGGTCATTGCAGCATTTTTGCACAGGAGTTCTCAAGTGTCCTGATCACTCCGGTGGCAGTTTGAGATCATTTGATGAATCCCAAAAAGAGAAAGACTATGTTTGTAAACTAATCTGTTCCTCTGGGTGTGGTACCTTTTGATTGCATTAAGTTCAGCTGAGGCCCTTTGTTAGATTGCTTGATAAGATTGCTTCAGGGCAAAGGTGATTGGGTCGAGTCAGTGAGGCGTGACTCGGGTGAGGCCCGCCCCTTGCTGGGTCTGATATAAGCAAACTCTGAGGGACAGACAGAGGAAAAAGGGAGCATATTTGGTTTTACATCGCGACTGAGAGGATGGCTTAAGCACGAAGCCCCCAAGGGCTGGGCCCCTGGAGCAGCTCAAGAGGAGAGCAGCCCTGCTACATGCCTGAGAGCTCACACTAAGCTTGGGAAGAGAGCGGAGCAGCCGAGACTGATGCAGGAGCCCTGGAGAGAGGCAAGCCCTGTGCCTGGTTGCTCACAGCTGACCCCCTGGAGACAGTAGATTCTGTAGGGGAAGGGGAGACCTCTGCAGAGATCGCCCGCCATCTTGCTTCACCACGTGGCGGCTGACGTGGTGAGAAAGCACCTCTTATGGTGCCTAGAGGTGGAATTTCACAGCCTTGGAACTGTGAGCTTTTATGCCAAATAAATCCCCTTTATAAAAACCAACACATTTCTGGTACTTTGCACCGGCAGCCCTTTGGCAGACTAAGACAACTGCTCACATCCATTCCCTCTGCCTTCCATGCTAACCCCTATGTCGCAGACAGAGCTCTTGCTAAAAGAAACAAGCTCTGCATGCAGCCTTCCCACATCACCAAACTCTTCTCTCGTATAGCGAGTTCATTTTGTCCTTCCCTTTCGTCTTTAAGGACCAGGAAAGGCGACCATGCCAAGCAGTGGAGGTGAATTCAGTGTCTGTATTTAGGCGTAAATCATTAAAAGGGTGTTTCCCGAAAGGGTGTGGCTCCCTGGACCCTCGTGGAACAGGGGTCAGTCCTGCCTTTCACCACAAAGAACCCTTTCCTCAGAGTCTCCCTCTGAGTAGAATTGACCATGCCCATGAATCATTTGCGTGGCTGCCATTTATTAGATTCGGATGTGATGGCTGCAGGAGAAAATGCTAACTGGTAACAGCTCTTGATGAAAAATCAGTCCATAGCCAGGTTACAGAGTTTAAGCCACATGCCCCATATAATTCCTATGCTGACAGTGATGGTGAGAAGAGTCTTTAAAAAACAAATGATTGAACCAACATGGAAAGATCCTTATGACAATATTTCGTTCAGTGAATATGTAGTTGCTTAAGGCATTAAAAGTACTTCCCTTTGATCACAAAAAGCAGTATCCGGTTTAATAGTAAACTCCTGATTTCCTTCCCTTCTGATTTATATGAAAGATCATTCTTCTTAAATTAATAAACACTGCCAAGTGTTAAAAGTACCAAGCTCTAATGCCACTGAAAAATAAAAATAAAAAAGCAAGGGATGGAGTCATATTCTGTGACAGCATAAAGCTCCCATTCATTGAATTGTTGCTATAAAAATAAATGTATTTATTTGGTTACCATTCATTGCAACATCGGTCTTTATGTCATGTGCTCAACCATTTGTTGAGAGTCTCCTATACTGGGCACAGTGGTGACAAAATGAACTTACAGTGCTGTGGAAGAGAAGTCCTTTCAAAGGTAAAAGTCGTGGAATGCAAAATTGCAGTGAGAGTTATAGAAGAAATGCTCAGGCTGCTATGAGAGCAAAAGCTGCGATTCACGAACCAGGTCCATGACCAGAGGACTTGTGGATTCGGGCTTAGCTATTACAATTGTTGGGCAAAGCTGGGGAAGGAGTCAGAGCGCGTTGCGCTGTCTCTTTTGCAGGAGATGAGACTGCGGAGTAAACAGACATAGAGAGGATCCTTCCACAGTCAGACATGTCAGGCACCCGTGGACAGCCCCTCTCCACACGCAGGTGAGCTTGTGGGAGGGTCTTTGTCCATTGAGAAACATACTGTCTGTTTAAAGAATGGTGGTTATCTATACTTGTACATATAAATTCTCCTCAGGATAGAGAAATGCTGTATTTGCTCCCACTTAAATATTAAAGTGCATTTCTTAAATGATATTGAAAGAGGAATGTGACTTTAGAGGAAAAGATTTTTGTGCTTTGAGTAAGGATTTAAAACATAAACATTCAAGAAAACGTTTAACAGAGGGATATTGTGACAAAGTCTCTTAGTGAATGAAGACATTGATTGCAGCTGTGAATCTGAGTATTTTGACAAATGTTCAGGTGTTTGCTTTGAGGCATATAAGGAATTAAAAGGGAAAGAAAATGTTTAAAGTTCTCTTTTTCACTTTGAACTACATTTCAAAGAAATACATAATTTCAATGTAAAAGATTTCTTTACTCCATAGACCAACACAAATATATGCATATAAAATATATTGTTTAGAGTTACATCTATTATATCTATTAACTTTTATTATGTCACTGAAATAGCAACCACCTAAAATAAAACATTTTCTGCTTTAATAGTATGATGAAAAATTATTATTAAGAGTAAGATTGACAATAATTCTTACTTCTCCTTTTGCACTCATTTACATTCTTGAAACAGGCAACAAGGCTGGTAAGTGTGTTTTTTAATGCATTACACATTTTTTAATGCATTACACATGTAAGTTTTTCTAGATGTCTTAGTTTCCTGGGTGCTAAAACAAAACCGTTCAATGGGTGGCTTCACAACAGGGACTTGTTGGCTCACGTTTTCAGAGGCTGGGAGGCTTGCGTCTTCCCTGAGTTGGTGTCTTCTGGTGCTGGCCATCTCTGGTCCTTGCGTTTCTGTCACATGGCGGTGCACATAGTGGCGTCTTCTCCTCTCCTCTCCCAGCTTCTGGCTGCTCCCCACGGCTTCTCTCTGTGTGTTCAGTATCCTCCGCTGTAAAGACTAAACCATGTTGTACTAAGCACGGAAGTTTTTCTCCCTCATAAAATTATGAGTTGGTATATTGTTATCTGCTGTAATTCATTCCAGTAAGAGGTAAAGAATTCCCAAATAGCAATTTGATTATCCAGAAAGAATTGTGGCCTAGATGGAAATTAAATAACTAAACCAATAATTTATTTATTCTTAGAGATTATGATGTCCAATAGTTAGAGCTGTAATATAAAAATTAGAATTAGGCTGTACTTAATTTCAATTACTTTAGAATTATTATTTAATTATTATTTCCATTTATAAATGTTTGTTGCTGTGCTATCTATTTCGTATAATGGATTATATTAAATTTAACCTGGTCTGGCACTCTATTTTAAAATTTGAGCTGTTTTTAACTGGCACTTCACAATGTTTCACAAGAAGCTGTTATGTTTACTGCAAGCTCTGGCATAGGACCAGAGGACATGCTTCACCTCTAACCTGAGCAGGACTGACATCCTTGTCACCCTAGAGAGAGCAGTCACTGACTCGCGAATTTCCACTTGTGCACCTTCCGAGCACATGGGACATGTCAGTGAACAAAACAAACAAAAGTCCCTGCCTCCAGAGAGCTTATGTTCCCATGGGGAGAAAAAAGAGCATTAAAAGATAATCATAATAAGAAATTATATAGTAGGCAAGAAATTAAAAGAGTGCGCTAAATATACAGCAGGGCACGGGGCCCTGGGGACTGTGCACTGAGGACAGAGCACCTGGCAGTTTTCAGGGTGATGGTCAGAGGTCTTAGGAGGTGAAGGCCGAGCAGAGAGCCTGAAGGAGGCGAGGGTGTCATCTCGCTGTGTCTGCCTCTGCAAATCCCGAGGCAGGTGCTCCTGGTGGCCAGGAGAGCAGGGAGAGCGCGGGAAGATGAGAGCCGAGAGGCAGCTCGTAAGGGCTAGTGGATCCTCAGAAGGACGGGGCCTGTCGTTATGTCCAGACCTGTTACGTAATCTGACGTCCACCATTAAAGGACCACTCTGGCCGCTGCCCTGAGGATAACCTGTAAGGAGCGAAGGGTAGAAGCTGGGAGACCAGTTGGGCAGGGATTGCGACATCCGGGGGAGAGGCTGGCGCAGGCAGTGGCAAGAAGGGGCTGGGCTCTCCGCGGCACCTAAAGCCACGAGGCTGAACAAGGCTGTGCACGTGGACAGAGAAGGAAGAGAAGACAGGCCCCTGAGATGGAAGGTCAGTGGGGCTGAGCAGGCTTGCCCAGAGAGGGGAGAAGCAGAGGGCGTGGGCTTGGCTGAGAGAGAACACGACACCGGGCACTGGCTGCAAGAGTCGGGGTGCGCCTGAGCTGTGGCAGCGGCTTTCTCAACGTGGGTCGTCGGCGACCCCGACGAGCAAGTGGGTGCACTGCTGCAGCTCCGGAAGGTCTTTGGCATGATGATCTAAGAAACGGTGGGGCATGGCATAAGTCAAGCCATGCGCATTAACTTGCTGCTTGTGAATTTTGTTGTGGGTCTGAGACTCTCTGCCGATTGTGTGAACTGATCGTGAGCGTCAGTGTCCCCAACGCCCCACAACTCCCGAGAGGTAAGCCATCAAGCCTGAATTTTCTCCTTGACCTGTTTTAATGTCTTACACTCAGACACTGCAGTCGCCCAGCACATTTGTACAGACTTTTGCTTGAAAATTATCTGATGGTAAGAGCAACGTAAGAGGGTCGCCGCGCCTGAGCTCCTTTTTAGTTAAGTGTTAGTCCCGATCTTTGTTCCCACTTGCACAGAGGTAGCTGGAGGGAGAGCAGATGTCTTGAGATCTTCTGAACCGTAGCTATGTGGGCCAGTATACCACACGGAGCGGCCGAGTCTCACATAGGGGTCCGCCTGCTAGGCTGCAAGCCTTGTGATTTGATCACGCTGCCTTAGACAAGTTACGTGGGTGGGCTAATGCCCCAGGACTTCGGAAATTGACTACGGAGGCTTTTGGATAGCATAATTAAAAATCCACGTGAAGTAAACAGCGAAAATATGGCCTTCAGGAGGGAGAAATTTCAATTTCATTTGCAATAATCCTTAAAGCTCAAATAGCTACATAGTCTATGGTGCATAATGATTTTTGATGGCATAAACAAAATAACAATCAGGAACTGATAGAAAGAGCCTCTGCTGAGCATCTCTCTGCTGTTCTTGAAATATCCTCTCTCCAAGAAGTGGTGAATAAGGAGGTCAGCTGATTTAACTTCTGTTCTGCCAACCACCAGTTCAAATCATTTGTATCTGCTAAAGCTCTTGGATATCTTTGTGTGTTTCAAATCAAGCTGCCTCAATTTTACTATTCCTTGAAAACATAACATTTGAGAAACCTGACGCTTTATTTTTGTGGCTTTCTTTGTTTTGTACTTTAAGCACCATCAGACAATATACTGATGTTTACTCCCGATCTGCTTTCTGATGTCACAGTTGAATTTGTTCTTGTAACAAATGTGACTACCTGAGAGATTAGGATAAGGGAGATGATGAAATGTTAAAAGATTTTTGCACCAAGTGAGATACAAGGACTAAAAAGCCATCTCCTTCCTTGAACTTAATTAGCAGGAAGGTCTTCAAGGAGTGAATTCGGTTGTTCTAGTCCAAAGTGGTGTGGTTTGCTGAAGGACGGGGCGGTCAGAAGGAGACCTACCCTGGGCTCTGAGTCGGTGTGAGGTCCAGCCCCTGCCTGAGGGGCAGAGCTGGTCGCTCCAGGCTCTCCGCTGCGCCGCTCTCTGCGGCCACTTTCGCTGTCCAGCCCTTCTGCTCATGCCGGCAGTGACCTGTGTCCAGGATTCGGTGTCTACTCCAAATTTCATGTTGTGCACTTTATGGCTAGAAAACCCTCTTCCCTGTCCAAAACCCTCGTGTGTGCACGCTTCTGGGGCCTGTTTTCTGGTGATTTCTCACCCAGTGGTTTGAAGGAGCCTAATTCTGTTGTCGGCTGAGGAAAGTGGGCTCTTCCCCATGTTAAGACAAAGAGGCAGATGACACAGAGTCAGTCTTTCCCAGGAGCTGGACGTGGGTGCTGCGGGCGGCAAGGCAGCCATCGCCAGGCGGAAAGCGGAGCAGACCGGCCCTCGAGGGTGCGAGGGCGTAACTTCTGCCAGCCTGCCGGACGCGGGCTGCCGTCTTACCCAGCAGCACCGGCCTTGTCCAGAGCCGTGTCGCAGGTCAGCGTTAGGCCACGGGAAGAGGGCGGATGCCTGATGAATCTGTGAGCCCCTGGAGATAGGGCGTCAGGCTTTCTCCTGCCAGCTTACACTCCCAGGTTCCCTCGTTGCTGGTTTGCAGCCAGCAGACGTGATGCTTTCCCCTCGCGGCTCTGTGAGCTGGGTGTGCGCCTCACACTCCCTCCTTGTCCACTGGCTAGGGGTCTGGAGGCGCTGTGGCCCTAAGGAGCAGAGGGTGACCAGGTGAGAGGCCCTCAGTCCTGCATGGCTGGCGGAGCTGAGGCCCCCGCCCCCTCCGTCTCCCACTGCCCTGCGCTGGCACCTTAACTTCTAGCTGAGGGCTGTGGGTCACAGTATCTGGCCAGACTTACGCAGCTGGTGAAACTGTATGGCCACGTGATTCTAAAATGTAAAATGCAAATTTGTCAATAGGTTTGTACTTATATATGAAGACGTTTCTCAAGGTGAATAATGTCAGACGTTCAAATCCAGGGGCTCCATGCTTCCAAAATAAAAAAATAAAAAAATTTAACTTTTTAAATTCTGCTTAAGAATGTTTGAATTACATGTATGACTTTTGGCCAATATTGCTTAAATACTTCTGCCTTTTAAGAGAATAAGAGTCTTTCTTCTGAAACTAAATTATTCACAGAAATATTAATTTTTTAAACTCCCCCCCAAAATTATCCTTTGTACTATATCTGAAATAAGCATTTTCATAAATAGTCTAAAAGATAGATTTGAATCTGCTTAGTCAAAATCCAAATTAGTATCCCAATTAAGATTTGCTAGATTAAATCTTTAGATAGCCTATTTTTAGCTTGCACTTCTCAATGAATTAAATGAATTAAGCAAAGGAAAGTTAAGATTTCTTACGTCAAAGTACATTACGCTAAATCCTTATGCAACTTATAATTCTCCTGCTGATTTTTTTTTACCACTATCTATCTTTTAAGAGTCTTCTAGACAATTCCCCGTCATCACTAAGTGACTTGAGGAAATGAGAAATGTTTAGCGCTGTCATTGAAATGCTGCATTTCTCCACCCACTGGCCCAACCTTTTCTTTTCCTTTTGGTATTTGTAGTGTCCTGCAGAAGCGCGGTAGGCACAGAATTAAAGTCTGCTCCTTAGGTCTAATTAGGATCAAGTATGGGTTATGCTCCAGAGTTCCAGGAAGCGTCCTTCCTGGGAGGGAAGTGGTGCTATCTGCCCCGGTGCCGGCCCCCCGGGCCGAATGCCTGTCTCTCAGCTGCTTCACGTGTCTGGCGGGGTTTCTCCTAGTATTCTCAGTGTAGCGTGTTGATGCCAATTTAAAGATCAAACATCATGAATAAAGGCAAGCAGTAGTTTCTTTTCTAATGGACATCCAATAATTACTTCAGAGGGCGTGCACACTCTTCAGTACAGTTTCTCATGAGTAAATGGGTCATTCGCAAGGTAGAAAGAGAAACAGGAGACCAGACGAGTAGCTGAGCTTAATGAAGCTGCCACTTCTTCCCATCTTCTCTTTAAGGCGATTTTCCACTCGTTACATCCGAATTCTTTCTGAAAAGGGCTGAGCTCAGCCTATCATTCCTCTCCATCGGCCTGATTTTCATTACAAACGGGCGATGCAGCTGAATATGCTCTTTAAATATGTGCTGTAGGGCGGGCATCCTACTCCTCAAAGCCGTTTCTAGTGGATGTGCAATGTTAATGTTTGTTGACTGTAGAATGCGGTTTTACGACTAAATAATGTACTTTACTTTGAAGACATTGTTCCGTGGTCACTGGCGTCGCCTAGATGAGATTTCTCGACCTTCGCACTAGCAGCATTTGGGGCCAGGTAGTTCTGCCGTGGGGCTGTCCTGTGTGTTCAGGGTGTTTGACCACATCGCTGTCCTCTACGCACTGGCCCGGCTCACACCCTACCCATCCCCAGCTGTGGCAACCAGCAGTGTCTCCAGACCTGCAGGTGTCTCCTAGGGAACAAGAAGACCACGTTCGAGGACCACGATCGTAGGTAATGTCCCTAAGTGTCACCTCAATGTAAAGATGACCTTTCTTGTTTGTAGATGCTATTTAAAAACAAACAAACAAAACCCTTCTCCAAGGCCTCTTGAGCTTGTTCCAGTTGTCCCAGTGCCAAAGCTTCCCCAGTAGAATGTCCGGCATCTCGGGAAGTTGTCTTCACACTCCCAGGACTGGAGTTTGAAATGAGGAGGAAGCAACAGCTCTGCTTGGCTCCCCTCTCCTCTCAGCACCCACCCTCGTCCAGCACGTGCTGTCTCTGCAGTGGGCACCACTTACCTAATAGGCTCAGAGTGGCTCAGCCACGGCCTGAGGGTGGCCGCTCCCCGTCCCCACCTCCTGCTGACCCTCGGCCGGGCCTCAGTCTCTCTCCTCAAGCTTGGTCAGGCGGGCTTTGCCTAAGAATGCACGTTTCTCGTCCCTCTGTTACCGAATTCGTCAAAAGTCAAAGACGACCCTCACCCTTGCTCGTCTCACCGCTCTCAGGCCTGCCTCGTGTCGCTCGGTTCTTCCCCTCTCCATCCTCAGTGGATCAAAAGCGTGCACTTTTCACGTAGCTCATTTCTTCCCTGTCCTCTACCTCAATCCTGCCGGGAATATTTACGGATTTCTCTTTTCCAAGTCCATGTAGTGAGAATTACAGCTTTCTTTTATCAATTAAGTGCCCATGTTGTGTGACAATTCCTCTATGATTTGCTCGAGCCCTTCTTTAAATCTTTTTTCATGTAATATAATTTGCCTCCCCAAGCAAGGCTATAAACTTTTTCAGGAAGAAGCCATGTTGTATAATTTTTTGCACTCCTTGAAAGTGCCTTGATGTGATAGGAGTTTGATATTTGTTTATGTGATCTGAACTCCAATACCCGCCTAGAGTCTAGGAGAACGAGAGAGAGAATATATTGGAAGAAAAAAAGAGAGAAGGGAATAAGTGCTCCTAAGTGGTTTGGAATCAACTCCTGAGTTTCAAAGCATAAATGAAAGTCAAAAACAAAAACAAAAGCAAAATAAGGTGCCACATTTTCTCATTCAGATTTTCTCCCCCTCGTGGGCGCTGCTCGCTGCACCAGAGGGGACTTTTAATCTCAAACGAGCAAGTTACTAGAAAATGCCGTGGAAAGTGGTGATTGGTTGTTAGTTTACTTAGTCAATGATTTTTCAATGTGGCACAGAGTAAGTGTGCAGAGGTGTGCCAGCTTCATCAATAAACTTTAATAAAGATCTAGTGTTAGCGGTGAGAGGCAACAGCTGCACTTGATCTGTTCTGGAACTTTCTGTGGTACCATAAGATAGACTATCAAGAGAAACATGCTGGTCATTTAGCTTTACGTCATGACAGGTAATACGACGTTGTTGGACTTTTTAGACTCTCTTCACACGTACGGCTTGAGGAGTGTGGATTGTGAGTGCAGAGTGCTCTGTGTTCTTGATATTTCCCAGTGGGAAAGAGACAGTATTGTTGAAGTTTGGGCAAGTTTAAGCCCACAGTTTGGTGACGATGATTTGATAGTGAGTACATAGTTGGTATATGTAGTCTGACACTTAAAAAATATGCCCTGACATCCTTTTCCTTTTCACACGTGGGGAATAGTTAAGTGGCTTGCTCAAAGTCACACGTCTCGTGGGTGGCAGAGCAGGGCCTCTAACCTGGGTCCTGTGACGTCCACTTCCAGGCTCAGTCCCCTACACCACGGGGCCACCCAACAAAATATCTGTGGACCAAGGGTGGTGGTTGCATGTCTCCAAGTAAAATGGTCACGATTGATCAGTTACTATTTAGCAGCCAGCCCAGTAGAAGTCTGTAGGCAGAGAATGAAAGCACAGCAGGCAAGCAACAGTCCCCAAAGAAAAGCTCCTATTCTTGTTTGTAGGGCGCTTAATAGGTAAGTATTTGTGTAGACATGCACTTTCTTTCTTGGGGTTGCATTCAGGCATGTGGTCTCTATTTCTGTATTGCTTTCTGTAGATGTACCACTGAGCTCTCCCATTAGAGAGCTATAAGTACTGGCCACCTCGTCTGCTCTGGGCCATTCTGCCTGTGCCCCTCCAACATCCCCTCACACATTATGGAAACATTGAACCAATTTATCTTTACGGTTTCTTCCTCCCATAAATTCTACTGGCCTGGCTACCCATATACCCTCCGGTTACACACCTGAGAGCCCCAGGAGACCCATTAACTGGTATGCAGCTGGCTCTCATTCCCATTCCCAGCGCCACTCCAGGTCAGAAATGGCCTTTCTTTCTCTCCTCTCTCTTTCTCTCTCTCCTCTTCTCTTTCCTCCCTCCCTCTTCCTGTTCTTGCATAATGCAGCTGGAGGGCTCTGTGCCCTTCTGCCTTAGGGCTGACTCTCCTGGGATATCAAGAAGGCAGGAAGCTCTGATGATCTGCTCTTCCCAGGGCTGGCTCAGCTGAGGGGCGAAGCCTGGCTCCTCCTGGCACATCAGCCTTCCTGTCCCTTCCCTTGCGGCTGAGTCCTCGAGGGCCCTTTGTGCCTCTCTCCTCCCCAGAGAGAGCAGACCCCCACGTTCCCCAGCACCGTTCTGGCTGCTCCCGGCCTGGAGTGTGCAGGACCTGCACTTCCTCAGGTGGAAGGGTGCTCCTTGCAGCAGCCCAGAGGCTTGTCAATAAGTTAGGCTCCAGGAAAATGCCAGGGAAATCTTACAGTTGCCAACGGTAAAATGTAAACGAGCTCCAGTAATAGACCAGATTTAGCTATCAGTTTTCAGTATAGTAAAAAAAAAATACTGTAAGTTCCCTAACCAAGTCCACTTGGGCAGGAACAAATGAACTTTACATTTAAAAAGTCGCTAATACCAAAGCCGCAGACACAAGTCCATGGTGATTCTCCCACCGCCAGTGCAGCTCTTGCAGACTGCGCCCCCTGGCCACCTGGGTCAGACATGGGGCTGCTTTTGCCTTACATGGGTCCCTGCTGCCCATGTCTCCCTATTCCACGATCCAGAAGGATAAGCCTGAAAGTATTTTCAAGAACACGTTGTAGAAATCAGTCAGCACACTTGAAAAAACACTTCCTTGAAAGACGAAACCTACCTGGTGGCAAATGTGAACATACAGTTCCTGAAAATGGAGCCCAGGTGTTCCAGTGCCCAGTCGAGCCGAGCCTCAGTTTACTTTCTTAGGCCCAGGTCACGTGTCCAGGTGTTCACTCCCGGAGCCCCACAGAGCCACTGAGAGCAGGCCCCTCTCCCTCAGAGTGGACCATGCCAGAACTCACAGAATGCACTGCAAACAAAAGCAAACTTCGCTACCAGCTCTTTACATGACCTCAGCCGAGCTGGAGAGAGAGGCACGTGTCCCTAACCCGGGAGGCAGCAAAGCTCGCCTCCTCTGTAGCTCCAGGCACAGAGCAGTCTGTGCCGAGGCCAGAAGAGGTTTGTCCAGGGCCCGTGGGCGTCACAACCCTCAGACCTCAGGCTGCCCCCGCCTCTGTGGGACTCTGACCAAGAGGGCCGAGCACCCGAGTACCCTGCCCCCAGCCAGACCCCACCGCCCAGGAGCCGCCGGGGCTCTCAACCCCTGTTGGAGGCCGTGGTGCCCTGTGGCTTCTCTCCGTCGCCTCATCTCACCCCTTTGCATCAGCTGCCTGGCAAAGGCCGGGAGCAAACCTGGGCTGGAAGCGGTTTCCGTGATCTTAGCAGCCCTCTCTCTTCTGAAATCCAGAGCTCTTCGGCCACAGGAACACTCACCCTGAGGTGAGGGGGAGATGTTGTTTCACAATTTCAGTGCTGGGCGTCAGACGTTAGCAGCTGATTTAGCGTGTAATGGGCTGGCGGCTCTCCCATGGGACTCCTCAGGTCATAGAACAATCATCTCCTCGTGGTTCAGGCACTCCTGGATTTGTAGAAAGTTCTCACTCTGGGACTCTGACCACGTAATGGACCCACTAGTGCCACCATGTGTTTGCATAGTTTTCGATATGACATCACTGCATTCTTTAGTTTGAATAAAGAAAGCTGATGACCCTAACCCTGATAATTTCCTAATATTCCCCTATGAAACCCAATCAAAACTACAGGTTTTCTTTAGTAATGTGGGGTCTAAATTGTCAAAGCCTGTTAGTACACTGTCGGCTGGAATAACACAACGGAATGAAGTGGAAAACTGGATCCTAAGTCTACCTTATGCAGTGGGCCGTGCTGCTTTGAAGCCTCCAGCCTCCCACATCACGGTGTGACTGTGTGATTAGAAGGTCGTTCAACCACAGGAGCTTGCAGGAAGCACAGTGGCAAAGAGGACAGACACGCACAGAAAGGAAGAGGAGGAGGAAGAACTGCGTCTCTAACCTTGTGTGGCTTTCGGGAGCCTGAGTAAGGAACTGAGCACGCTCTGGATCAGTCACGAGCAGCTGCTGCGTGTGCATGGGAGAGAAGCACAGGGTCACCGCTCATCACGCGCACCTGCGTGTCCTCATCCTCAGGAGTGAAGTAAGGTGTGTGGCCTGCCGGGGTTCCGCTCCCCTCGAGGGACCATTTGTTGTGCCCTTCGTGCTCGGCAGCAGTCAGGGAGCAGGTCAGCAAAACCTGAGTGTCGTTACCGAGGGTCCAGTGGGTACGAGGAGAGATGGAGTTCAAAGCACTCTTTCCATCCTGTCCCCCAACTTCGCAAGAGAAGTGGCTAAGCAAATAAGTCAATAGCAAATTCCTCCTAAGCAGGTCATTGAAAAAGCAGCCTGTCTCACTAGGATGCTATAAAAAATAATAAATGGAAAAGATCATAAAAACATGGTAACTTCAAAAAGATAGTGTATCTATTAAAGGGTAACCCCTTACAAACCTCAGTCTTGCCCACTTTATGATCTTGAGAGTTAAGTTCAGATCTAGGTTACTTTTATAAATGGGTGAACATGAGATGCTCCTCTAGAAACTGGAGCTGACACCAGCCATGCCCATGAGCTTGGAGCAGCCCATCTCCATGTTCACTGCGGTGCTGCAGAGCTAAGGGTGGTGCTGGCGCATGCTGAAGGCTGTCCACTGAGGAGTGGTGTCAGGTGTGTGCACAGAGGTCTGAGTGTAACATCTACGTGTGATGCCACATCCCTGCTTGGAAGTCTGAGCATAACATCTAGGTGCAATGCCACATCCCTGCACGGAAGTCTGAGCGTAGCATCTACATGCAATGCCACATCTATGCATGGAGGTCTGAGCATAAGATCTACATGTAATGCCACATCCCTGCAAGGAGGTCTGAGCATAAGATCTACGTGTAATGCCACATCCCAAGCACGGAGGTCTGAGCCTAACATCCACGTGTAATGCCGCATCCCATACATGGAGGTCTGAGCCTAACATCTACATGTAATGCCACATCCATGCATGGAGGTCTGAGCCTAACATCTATGTGTAATGCCACATCCATGCATGGAGGTCTGAGCCTAACATCTATGTGTAATGCCACATCCCGTGCACAGTTCAGGGTTCAGGAAGCACTCCGAATCTGCTCACTGTCTTTCCTGACATCCCTCTATTTTTTTTCCTTTTAAGTGTAGCACAACTGTCCTTATTTGCATGTCTTACTTTATCAAGTTAAGACCTTCTTAGGGAAAAGTTTATTTTTATTTTTAATTATGATAATAGCTAACAGCTCTTGAGGTTCACTATGTCAAGGGCAATATGATGTGCAGAGTAGATGGATGGCATCATCCGTCCTCACAGTAAACTATACTGGAATATAAATTATGAGAGACCATGGAATTTTACTTCCTCTGGACATTTCTGTATCCCTATTGCCTGGCAGCTAGTAGGTACTCAAAAATTATTTGCTGAAGGAATGAGCAAATGAATGAGTGGTGAAAAGACAGCCCAGTAGTTAGACGCCCTCATTCTATCCTCATTCTACAGGTGTACCAGGTCAAGGGGCCAGCCTCTGGTGGGAGCAAGACTCAAACCCAGGCGGTCTGTCTGCACCTATGGGCACTTGTGCTACATTTAGTTACCACAGTTGTTTTTGTTTTGTTTTCATTGACTGCTTGCTTTAGGGATTGAGAAGCCCTAAAGTGCCAGTTGGCTGGCTTGAAAAATAAGATTTTCAAGAGTTGTCTAATCTGCACACCACACTCTGCGCTGGCCCCCAAGAACTAGTAGTAGTATTTTCACCAAGAATCAGCAGAGGAAACAAAGCAGCGGGGCACATTAAATCAGAAATAATGCCAGGGAGCTGAGCTGACAGTTTCAGAGCCTGGCAAGCCAGGGACTCAGGAAGGGCCTCAGCCTGGGAGGGAAGAGAGGCTGTATCTGACAAGCAGGTGATAATGCAGAAGCAGATCAGGATCAAGAGGAGTTCTGGGCTGGAGGGTGGGGTGGGCGTGGCAAGCATCCCAATAATTACGTCAAAGGCCGAGCCCTGAGGTTGCCAGGGTATGATTTGTGGCTGGGTTTGTCCACTCTAAGGGACAGGAAAGAAAGAAGATGACAAAAGCGAGATGTTTTTAGTTACTAAAGCTATTCTTAGTTTACTTTGAATGGATTCCAGTGCACTTCCCAGGCAGAGCCACGTTCCTGATAAGCTGAGGAGGGTGGTCTGCATCAGGCACCGACTCTAAGGCAGGGGTGGGCTGGAGAAACTGGATGTTGTTCTCCTGGAATTTTTAGACCCACACGCATGGTACGTGTTTCCTTGTCCTTTGTTCTGAGCAGCGCACAGCAGATGGCCTGCACTGTGGCGCTTTCATTTGTTGCTCTCTCTCTAGGAAAACGGCCTTTACCTTCTTGACTCATCTCACTTTTGTTTGTTTGTTTGTTTGAAGTACCAGGGGCCAGGGATTGAACCAGGGACCTCGTATGTGGGAGCCGGCTCGGCTCCCCTGAGTTTGTTTTTTCATTTTTTTTGCTTGTTGTTTGTTTTTTTGTTCTCAGGAGGCACCAGGAACTGAACCCGGGACCTCCCGTGTGGGAAGCAGGCGCTCAGCCGCTTGAGCCACATCTGCTCCCCTTCATCTCACTCTTTTTTGTATAACGTTAGTTTTTCCAATGACGTTTCTCTTCAATGGTTTTATGGCATATTGTGTTCTTAGACATTGTCATACTTAGGAAAGGCACAGACCGCAGGTCCTAACTTTTACTTGCACTTTCTGAGCACATTTGTGCTTCAGTTCCATATGCCGTGGATGGAAGTCCGAGGTGGTAACTGTGCATTTGGTCTCCCAGCCTCGCTCTGGGCTGCAACACAGACAGGGTGACCTTTAGCCTCTAGTTCACTGGCTTCGGCTTCCCTGCCAAGGCCACAGATCATTCCTGCATTGGAAATTGCCTTTTTGTAAAAGCCAAGAGGAAAATCCAAGCAGCATAAGTAACTTCATCAGCCCACGCCACAGTGATAGTCAAAGGCGCACGTTTCTGTGCCGGCTGAGCTCTAACAGGAGCACACATGCTGAGCTCGGGCATGTATGCAGACCAGGCCGGCTGTTCTCTGCACCGGGCAGCCTGTGTCCACGGTGCACGTGCTTCCCGTGTCAGCGGAGGCCAAGCCCGCATGTGACGTCCAGACGAGCTCCCCGTGGAAGCCCCACACAGAGCACTTGCATTTCTATCGAGGCTCTGGTTTTCCTTCATCCATTTTTTATTGCACTGATACGAAACCAGTTGCGGCAAGTGGAGGGTATTATTTCCGGCTGGACGCGCCGCCGCGCTGACTTGCCGCCCGGGCGGCAGACCCGCTCTGCTGGGCTCTGTCACTTACCATGGGAACCTCAGCTCAACTGAACGTAAGTGTTTTGAGTTGCTTGATGCTTTCAAAATGTAAATGACCAGTGCTCCATGCCTGAGGGGACAGGGCCATGTGGTAGGATTGGGTGGTTTTTTGCTATGATTCTGGGCAGGACAGCAGTGAGCTGACGTTCAGCAGAATGACTGGTATCTCCCCAGTTTCGCAGTATACCGCTAATTTTTGAGAGAATCTCACTTTATTCTGAGGCAACATGGTGGCATTCTGAGCAGTATTTTCATGCGTTCTCTCAGAAATGTCTGCATGTCCTTGTCTTGATGTACTTTTTGAAAAGAATAAGCTTGAATTTTTTATTTAAAAAAGAATGATAAAGACTTGCTAACCAGGAAGTTTAGAGGAAACCATTTATAAGAAACCATAATCTCTGGGAAGCGAGTGTGGCTCAATTGATGGAGCCCCCGTTTACCATATGGGAGGCCCCGGGTTCGCTTCCCGGGGCCTCCTTGTGAGGGCAGGCCGGCCCGCATGGCGCAGTGGGCTGATGCAGCAAGACCTCACAGCAATGGGGAGATAAGCAGACACGGAAAAAACACAGCAAATGGACACAGCAGCACAAGCAGCAAGGGGGGGATAAATAAATAAATAAATAAATCTTTAAAAAAAAAAAAAA
>JAQZBX010041691.1:0-22257 GCA_029593785.1 Cabassous unicinctus | reverse complement strand
ATATATATATATATATATATATATTCATGTATATATATATAAAAGAAAATGTATATAATGGCCTGTACCTGTCATTGCGATACCATGCAGGAAAATTCCAGTGTCCCATAAATGCCCCATGTTACACCTATTCTTACCTCTTCCTCCCCTCAGATCCTCTGGTGGCCACTGCCTTTATAGCAACGATAAACTTCTATTGCTAGAACAATAAGTCTATAATAATAGCAATACTTCATTCTGTTTTCATCAATTGTAACAAATGTACCACACTAATGGAAAATGTTGTTAATGTGGGAAAGTATATGGAAATCCCTATATTTTTTATGTAACAGTTATATAATATAAAGCTTCTTTAAAAATAAAAAAACTATATAAAAGAAAAAAAAAGAAATATTAAAGGAAGTTCTGCAGGTTGAAAGGAAAAAAGAAGAGAGTGAGAGAGTTGGAGGAGAATGAAAGAACAACTAAAAAGATAAAAAGAGAAATAAAAACAACCTAAAGCATACATAAACCTAAAGAAAATATGGCTAATGTAAGTAATTCCTTGACAGTAATAACACTGAATGTTAATGGATTAAACACACCAGTCCAGAGACACAGATTGGCAGAATGGATAAGGAAATAGGACTCATCTATATGCTGTCTACAAGAAACCCACCTTAAACCCAGGGATGCAAGGAAGCTGAAAGTGAATGGTTGGAAAACAATTTTATCAGCAAACAATAACCAAAAAGGGTGGTTGTAGCTATAATAATATCAGAAAAAAATAGACTTTAAATGCAAAACTATAGTAAGAGACAAAGAAGGATACTATATGTCAATAAAAGGGGTAATCTATCAAGAAGAAAGAACAATCATAAACATTTATGCACCTAACCAGGGCACCTCAAAATACCTTAGGCAAACACTGGAAAAACTAACTGAAGCAATAGATGCCTATACAATTGTAGTGGGGGACTTTAATACACAATTATCACCATTACCGCCATTAGACAGAACATCTCAACAGAGAATCAATAAAGAAACAAAGATGTTGAATAATACATTAAAAGATCTGGATCTAATAGACATATCAGAACATTACACCCAAATGCAGGAGGATATACATTCTTCTCAAGTGCACATGGATCATTTTCCAAGGTATATCACATGCTAGGAAACATAACAACTCTCAATGAATTCAGAAAGAATGAAAATATGCAAAGTAATTTCTATGACCAAAATGGAATGAAGCTGGAGATCAGTAAGGGGCAGAGAACCAGATTAGGCACAAAGATATGGAAGTTAACCAACTATAAAAATGATCCCTGAAAGTATAGTCATAAGATATGGAAGTTAAACAACACATTCTTAGACAAACAGTGGGTGAAGGAGGAAATCACAAAAGAAATCAGTAATTACTTTGAAATGAATGAAAATGATAAGACAACATATCAAAAGCTTTGGGATGCAGCAAAAGCTGTCTGAGAGGGAAATTCAGAGCCATAAATGCATACATTAAAAAAGAAAAAAAGAGCTAAAATCAAAGACCAAAAGGAACACCTGGAGGAATTAGAAACAACAACAACAAACTAACTTCAAAGGAAGTAGAAAGAAGGCAATAACAAACTTATAGCAGAACTAAATGAAATTGAAAATAAGAAAGCACTAGAGAAAATTTAAAAAACCAAAAGCTTGTGCATCAAGAAGATTAATAACATTGACAAACCCTTAGCTAGACTAACAAAGAAAAAAAGAGTGAACATGCAAATACACAAAATAAGAAATGAGGAAGGTGATATCACCACTGACCCTAAAGAAATAAAGAGTATCATAAGGGAATACTTTGAAAAATTGTATACCAACAAGATGGATAACTTAGAGGAAATGGGCAAATTCCTAGTAACACACAAACAGCCTATATTGACAAAAGAAGAAATTAATGAATTCAGCAGACCAATCACAAGTAACGAGATAGAATTAGTCATCCTAAACCTTCCAACTAAGAAGAGTCCAGGACTGGACAGCTTCACAGATGAATTCTAACAAACATTCCAGAAAGAACTAACACCACACCTGCTTAAAGTCTTCCAAAAGTACAAGTGGAGGGAACATTGCCTAATTCATTCTATGATGCCAACATCACCCAAATACCAAAGCCAAATAAAGATGCCATAAGAAAGGAAAACTATAGACCAATCTCTCTAATGAACCTAGATGCTAAAAGCCTCAACAAAATTTTGTTAATCCTATTCAACAACACATCAAATGAATTATACACCATGACCAAGTGGGTTTCATCCATGGTATGCAAGGATGGTTCAACATAAGAATAACAATCAATATAGTACACCACATAAACAGATTGAAAGAAAAAATCACATGATCATCTCTATAGATGCAGAAAAAGCATTTGACAAAAAACAACAACAAAAAAAAACAGCACTCTTTCCTGATGAAAACACCGCAAAATATAGGAATAGAAGGAAACTTTATCAACATGATAAAGGGTATATATGAAAAACCCACAGCTAACATAATATTCAATGGTGAAATCCTAAAAGGTTTCCCTATAAGATTGGGAACAAGACAAGGATGCCCACTTTCACCACTCTTATTTAACATTGTGTTAGAAGAACTTGCTCAAGCACTTAGGCAAGAAAAAGGCATCCAAATTGGAAAGGAAGAAGTAAAAATTTCACTGTTTGCAGACAACATGATCCTATACATAGAAAGCCCTGAGAAATCTACAACAAAGTTTCTAGAGCTTATAAATCAGTTCAGTAAAGTGGCAGGTTATGAGATCAATGTGCAAAAATCAGTAGCCTTTCTGAGCAGCAATAATGAGCAATCTGAGGAGGAAATCAAGAAAAAAATCCCATTCAAAATAGCAAATAAAGGCATCAAATAACTCAGAATAAATTTAACTAATGATGTAAGTGACTTATATGCATAAAACTACACAACACTGTTAAAGGAAATCAAAGAAAACTTAAATAAATGGAAGAATATACCCTGTTCATGGATAGGAAGACTAACCATCATTAAGATGTCTATCCTACCCAAACTGATTTACAGATTTACTGCAATTACAATAAAAATTACCACAGCAATTTTTAGTGAATTGGAAAATCTAACTATGAAATTTATTTTAGATGGGCAAAAGGTCCCACACAGCCAAAGATATATTGAAAAAGAAAAAGGGAATCAGAGAAATCACACACCTGACTTTAAAACATACTACAAGGCTACAGTAGTCAAAACTGCATGGTATTGGCACAAGGATAGACATACTGACCAATGGAACCAAATTGAGAATTCTGATATAGATCCCCACATATACAGTCACCTGATATTTGACAAGGCCATTAAGCCCACTCAACTGGGAGGAAATGGCCTCTTCAACAAATTGTGCTTGGAGTACTCATATACATACCCAAAAGAATGAGAGAGGAATACCACCTCACACCTTATACAAAAATTAACTCAAGATGGATCAAAGATATAAATATAAGAGCCAAGACCATAAAGCTCCTAGAAGATAATATAGGGAATCATCTACAGGATCTTGTATAAGGAAATGGTTTCATGAACTTTACACCCAAAGCATGAGCAATGAAAGAAAAAATAGATAAATGGGACCTCCTCAAATTTAAAAACTTTTGCACATCAAAGGAGTTTGTCAAGAAAGTGAAAAGGCAGCCTACTCAGTGGGAGAAACTATTTGGTAACCATATATCTAATAGGGACCTAATATCCAGCATATATAAAGAAATCCTACACCTGGAAAATAAAAATACAAACAACCCATTTAAAAATGGGCAAGAGATTTGAATAGACACTTCTCCCAAGAAGAAATACAAATGGCTGAAAAGCACATGTAAAGATGCTCAACATCACTACCTATTAGGGAAATGCAAGTCAGAACTACAATAAGGTATCATCTTACACCCATTAGACTGTTGGCTATTTAAAAAATAGAGGACTATAAATGTTGGAGAGGATGTGGAGGAATAAGAACTCGTATCCACTGCTGGTGGGAATGTAGTATGGTGCAGCCATTGTGAAGGACATTCTGGCTGTTCCTCAGGAAGCTAACTATAGAACTTTCATATGATCCAGCAATCCCACTGCTGGGTATATCCCCAGTAGAATTGAAAGCAGGGACACAAACAGATATATGCACATGAGTGTTCATAGCAGCATTATTCACTATTGCCAAAAGTTGGAAACAACCCAAATGTACATCAACAGATGAGTGGATAAACACATTGTGGTATATACATACAATAAAATATTACTCAGCTGTAAGAAGGAATACAGTATTAACACACAGACAACATGGATGAATCTTGAAGACCTTAAGTTGAGTGAAGCAAGCCAGGAACTGAAGGACAAATATTACATGCCCTCACTGATATGAATTTTGCAAATTGAGCAGGCTTATAGAACTAGAGTCTGGAAGATAGGTTTACAGGTGACAGAAGGTTGTGAGTCAATGACCATATGGGCAAAATCTATGAAAAGATGGGAGGGTGTAGTTTTGTAGTGGATGGGCATGACAATGGTGCAGTGATGCTTTTGGGCTGGGCAGTGCATGTCTGTAAGGGGATAGGGTTAGACTACCCATGGAATTGAGGGGAGGATTGGGGGAGGGAGCAGATGAACTCTGGGGATTTGTGGATATATGGTTGAAACTACAATGTTGGGAATCTTCTTTTCGCAAATATGACGGGGGAGTGTTACTGGTTTAATGTTTTGGATGTGGGAGGCATGCAGGACATGTCTTACCTGGGGCAGGCGACTAGGGTGTGTGTAGCATTTATCTTGTCATAGTGTATTGTGTCGGGGAGGGGGGGAGATTCACATAATGAGCAGGAAGGTGTTGGACTGTTGTACTCCCATCCTGGGGAGTCCTGCTATGATCTCAAATAAAGAGGGTGTGAGTCTCCTGAGAGGATAGGCAGTGCCTAATAGAGGAGGACAGGCCAGTGTGTTAAGTTCTCAGTGTTGTTGCAATTAACTATGAGTCTGGTCCTTCAATGAGTTAATCTTGGTGGTTACCATGGGTCCCAAGGGGAGAGGAATGGAGGAACAGAATAGATGGAACCCAGGACATTTTTGGGGCGATGGAATTGTTCTACATGATCTTGCAAGGATGGATACAGACCACATCAAACTTCATCAAAATCTATAAATTGTACGATCCAAAATGTAAACCGAATGTAAATCATTGACCATGGTTAGTAGCAATGTTTCAATATTTGTGTATCAATTGTAACAAATGTACTATCCACATGTAAAATGTTATTAATAGGGGAAAAGGGAAAAGGGAGAGGACGTTGGGTATTTTTGAATCACCTATATTCTGTATGTGACTTTTCTGTAAACTAAAACTTCTTTGAAGACAAAATAAAAAAAATAAGACACAGGGCAAATAAATGGAAGCAAATGTCACTGTACATACAAGGCAACAGATGTTACAGTGATGAAAGACATAATGTAAACATTTTTTAAATTTTTTATTTTTATTTTTCCATTATTTCAAACATCTAAAAAAAATTTTGGAGTTTTTTGTTACTTTTAAAAAACCATTATTACTGTATCATTTTCATATTAATTGTATTCAGTTATTTTGTTGGCTTCAATTTTGAAGCAGTTTTGGATCACAGAAGAGTTTCAACTGTGGCAGAGGAGGATCATTGGTGCGGGGTGTCAGAGAGGGGCTATGCATGGGAGGAGGCTCACCTGGGGCATACCTATAAGGCATATTAATGTGCTCAAGTGTTCATGTGGCTTTGTCACACTGCGTGGAGATCCACACAATAACCTAAGAAATATTGAATTCCCATCCTGGGGAGCTCTGCCACATTCTCTAATTGGACAGCTAGAATCCCCTGAGCACAGGGGAAGAGACTAATGAAGGAAGATGGACCACTGACAGGCCCTTGATTGTGATGACTGTACTTATGAAGCTTTACTTCTGAAATTGAAACTTAGCATAGTATTATAGGGTGCCTAAGCATTACCTCCTGAAAGCCCGCTTGCTGCTCAAATGTGGACTCTCTCTAAGCCAAAATTCAGTATATATATGCATTACCTTCCCCCCAGTGTGGGACATGACTCCCGGGGACGAGACTTTCTGGCACTAAGGCATTACTACCAAGCACCAACTAGCAATGCGACTGGAAGAAGACCTTGACCAAAAGGGGGAAATGGTAAAGACAAATGAGTTTATATGGCTAAGAGACTTCAAAGTGAGTTGGGAGGTCATTTCATAGGTTATGCTTGTGCACATCTCAGCAGGAACTCATAGACTGCCGAAGTAAATACTGCCTCAAATAGCAGGGCTCCTGAGGGCTCTGGAGACATCAGATGCTGTAGGCAGGGCAGACAGCTCAGAAGTTTGGCACCCTGCCATTGGGCCCTACCTTGGAATTTACGCTCCCCAGTGTGTAGAGTTGAACTCAGTTGTGTTTTCCCTACACATGGCTCTGCTGTGTAGTACTAAAGTTGATAGTTTTAAGTCCAAGAGACTTAAATCTTTGGGCTGTGCATGTGCCAGTTGGGCCCTGAATCTCAACAGACTTGCAACACCTACACTCTAGTTCATTGGACTCACCCAGGACAACTAAAAAGAAGATGACTGACAATGACCATCTCAAGGAAAAATGACCATCTCAAGGAAAAAAGAGTCTGCAACTGCAAGCAAGATAGTCCCATCCATCTGCCCCACGGGACCACAGACCCCTCTCAATTAGAGGTGGAGTGGGCATCCCCATACCAGAATCCTCAGGATTGGGGAATAGACAATGGACTAGAGAAGACTTAGAGTTGCTCTACTGTAGACCTGTTGTGATCCTAGCAATTGAACTTTTATCACGGATGTGGAGGCAGTAGCCACTGGAGGTTCTGAGGGGAGGGAGAGGGAAAAATAGGTATAATTTGGGTGTATTTTTGGGACTTGGGAATTATCATGAATGATATTTCAATGGCACATTCAGGCTATTGCACAGCATGTAATAACTTGCACAAATGTGCAGGAGAAAGTGTAAACTATAATGTAAACTATAATCATTGCTTAGTGGCAATGCTTCAAGATGTGTTCGTCAATTGTGACAAATGTACCACACTAATGAAAGATGTTGCTGATGTGGGAAAATGTGGGAGGGTTAGGGAGCAAGTCATATCGGAATTCCCTATATTTTTGTGTAACATTTATGTAATCTAAATTTCTTTTTAAAAAAGAAGAAAAGTATAATTTTTTTAAAAAAGAAATTATGGCAATAGCATATGAAAACACTTTAAAGAACGAATAACATTTCGCCAGCTAAGTACACCAAGGATTAGGGAATAGCCTAAGCAAATTCATGTATGTATGAAAGAATATTTGGGGAATGATATAGCTATATTTGATGGTATATAAGGAGAATCCAAGAATGTGTTAGAAAAATATAGCTGGGAAGAGAGTTTGAGACAAGTTCACAGTAGGCTTTATATTAGTTAAGATCTTTTATATTGCCAGGAAAAATATCTAATAACCGTGAAACAATAAATTTGACCCTTTGGTTCACACACACACACACACACACACACACACACACACACACACACAAGAAATAATGGCACAGAGAACTTCCCAAACTTAAGAAAAGACATGAATATGCCTGTGGCAGTTTGAGATTATTTATGAATTCCGAAAAGAGAAATTATGTTTGTAAACTGGTCTGTTCCTCTGGGCATGATACCCTTTGATAGTATTAGATTCAGCTGAGATGTCTTTGATAAAATTATGTTAAGATTAGGGCTTGGATTAGACCACATCAGTAGGGTATAACTCAGTTTAAATCCCTGCCCCTTTGGTGAGTTATATAAATGGACACTCACTTAAGAAGACACTCAGAAGAAGATCCATGAGAAAAGAGAAAGAGCTCTTTCTCTTTTGCCAGAGGAGAGAACTTTGTCATGACATGGAAGAGGAGAGAACTTTGATCATATGGTCCTGGGGTGAGATGAGTCAGTCACCTGATCGTTGCAGCTGAAGAGAACAGAGCAGCTGAGCAGCTAAGGCCCGAGAGACCAGGCAGAGAGTGCTCACCATTTGTGCAACACATGGTAAATAATTTTGGTGAGAAACCAACCTTGAGTTGGAATCTTTAGGGCCTTGTAACTGTAAGCTTTTACCCCAATAAATAACCTCTATAAAAGCCAAGAGATTTCTGGTACTTTGCATCTGCACCCCTTTGGCTGACTAATACAATTCCCATCCAAGAAGCCCAGAGAACACTAAACAAGATAAACTGAAGTAAAATAACCCCATCACATATTGATCAAACTATCAAATGTAAAGGACAAGGAGAGAGTTCTAAAAGCTCCAAGAGAAAAGAAATGTGTTATGTGCAAGGGAGTCCCAACAAAACTGTCAATTTCTCATCAGAAACCATGGAGGCAAGAAGGCAGTGGGTTGAAATACTTAAAGTACTAAAAGAAAACAATTGCCAAGCAAGAATATTATACTTGGTGAGACTTTATTTTAAAAATTAGGGTGAGATTAAGACATTTGCAGATAAACAAAAGCTGAGGGAGTTCATCAACATTAGACCTGCCCTACATGCAATGTTAAAGGTAGAATTTCAGACTGAAAGGACACTAGACAGTGGTTCAAAGCAGCATAAAGAAATAAAGACCTCTGATAAATGTAACTGAATGGGTGGTTATAAATTCCAGTACTATTATATAGTATTTTTTGGTATGTAACTCCACTTCTTACTTCCTACAGGTGCTAGAATGAAAATGCATAAAATGTAATGGTAAATCTACGACTTTGGACAAAGATATACGCACAAAGATATAATTGGCAACAAGTGCAACGCAAAGTGGAGAGGTATAGAAACAGTGCACGTACCTATTATTAAAGACAAGCTGGCATCAAATCAAATATAATTGTTTTATATATATAATGTTAAATTTTAACCCCATGGTAACCACAAGGGAAATAGATGAAAAATATATCCAGATAGAAATGTTACAAGACAAAAATAAAATGAATATGAAAGTAGGTATTAACAGAAGAATTGAAGGACAAAAATGGTATAAGACTTACAAAGACTAAATAATAAAATGGCAGAAGAAAAAACTGCCTTATCAGTAGTGACCTTAAATATGTAAAAGGAATAAATTCTCCAGTTAGGAGGCAGAGACTGGCAGAATGGATGTAAGAAAACATGATCCAACAAAAGCTGCCTGCAAGAAACTCACCTTAAATTCTAACAGAAAGAAGGTTGAAAGTGAAAGGATGGAAAAAAATATACCATGTAAGTAGTAACCAAAAGAGAGGTGGGGTAGCTATATTAAAATTAGATAAAATATACTTTTAAGTCAAAGACAGTAGACAGTTATGAGGGACAAAGACAGTCAATATTTACTAATGAAAGGGTCAAATCAACAGAAAGACCTAACAGTTATAAATATATATGAACTTAAAAGTAAGAGCCACAAAATACATGAAACAAATACTGACAGATTTGAAGGGAAAAATCGAAGGTTCTATATAATTAATAGGAAACTTTAATGCACCACTTTCAATAAAGGATAGAACATATAGACAGAAGAACAATAAGAAAATACAAGACTTGAACGATACTCTTAACTAACCAGTCCTAACAGACATATATATAGAACACTCTCCCAACAAATACAGAATATGCATTCTTCTCTAGTGTGCATGAATCATTCTCCAGGATAAAGAACACATCTAAGGTCACAACACAAGCCTCAATAAAATGAAAAATAATAAATCATACAATGCATCTTCTCCAACCACAATGGAATGAAGCTAGAAATCAATAACAAAACGGAAAATACAAAAATCTGTGTAAATTAAACAACGTACTCTTAAACAACCAATGGGATAAAGAGGAAATCAAAAGGGAAATTTGGAAATACCTTAAGGTGAATGAAAATGAAAATACAACATATCAAAACTTATGGGGTGCAGCAAAGGTGGTGCTGAGAGGGAAATTTATAGTTTTAAATGGTTACATTAAAAAAGAAGAAATGCAACTCAGAGGCCTAACCTCAGAACTAGAGGAATTAGAAAAGGAAGAGCAAACTAAACCCAAAATGGGCATCAGAAGGAAGAAAATATCAAAGGTTAGAGTGGAGATATATGAAATTGAGAATAGAAAAAGCAAACAAACAGGGAGAACCAACAAAACCAAAGTCCATTCTTTGAAAGGATCAACAAAATTGAAAAACCTTTAGCTAGACTGACAAAGAAAAAAGAGAGAGGAAAAATAACTAAAATCAGAAATGAAACACGGACATAACTACTGACCCAACTGAAATAAAAAGGATTATAAGAGGATATTATGAAAAATTGTATGCCAAATAAATTAGATAATCTAGATGAAATGGACAAATTTCAGAAACACACAAACTACCTATATTGACTTAAGAAGAAATAGAAAATCTCAACAAACCAATTATTTGTAAAGAGATTGAATCAGTCATCAAAAACCTCCCAACAAAGAAAAGCCTAGGACCAGATGGCTTCACAGGGGAATTCTACCAAACTTTCTAAGATGACAATTCCAATTCTGCTCAAACTCTTCCAAAAATTGAAGAGGAAAGAACACTCCCTAATTCATTCTATGAGGCCAACAGCACAGTCATACTAAAACCATATAAAGATACCTCAAATAGGAAAATTTTAGACCAATATCTCATATGACTATAGATGAAAAAATCCTCAACAAAATACAAGCAAATTGAATACAACAGTACATTAAAAGAATAATACATCAAGATCAAGTGGGACAAAGTACTACATATGGCATGATTCCTTTTGTATAAAATGTAAATATAAATAAACCTATATAGACAGAATTAGATTAGTCATTATGTAGGGGTGGGGAAGGATAGAAAGATTGAGAGGTCACTGCTAAGGTATATAATGAACTACAAAACATTGCTAAAATAAATTAAAGAAGCCCTAAATAAATTGAAACACAGTCTGTGTTCATGGATTAGAAAACTAAATATTGTTAAGGTGTTAATTTAACCCAAAGCGATTTACAGACTCAACACATTCCCATATAAAATTCCAACAGCCTTTTTTGCAGAAATGGAAAGCACAGCCATCAAATTTATATGGACGGTAAGGGCCCCCAAATATTCAACGCCATTTTGAAGAAAAGAAGGAAGTTAGAGGACTCACACTTCCCAATCTTAAATTTTATTACAAAGCAACAGTAATCAAAACAACATGGTATTGGCACAAGAACAGACAAATCAATAAAAGGAATCAAATTGAGAGTTCAGAAATCAATCCTACATTATGCCCAGAAGATTTTTGCTAAGGGGACAAAATTTGGGAAAGAATAATCTCTTCAAAACAGGCAAAAGCTGGATCTCTATTTGCAAAGGAAAGGAGGACCCCTACCTCACACCTTATATAAAAGTCAACTCAAAATGGATCAAAGACCTAAATATAAGAACCAGAGCTATTAAACTCCTAGAAGAAAACCTGGGGAGGAATCTTCAGGACCTGGTGGTAGGCAATGGTTTCTTGACTTCACACCCAAAGCACAAGCAATAAAAGAAAAACATAGATGAATGGAACATCATCAAAATTAAAAACTTTTTGTATCAAAGGACTTTATTAGGAAAGTAAAATGACGACCTACACAAAGGGGGAAAGTATTTGGAAGCTGCATATCTAATAAGGGTTTATATGAAGAAATCCTTCAACTCAACAATGAAAGGAAAACAATCCAATTAAAATGCGGGCAAAAGACTTTAACAGATAGTTCTCCAAAGATATAGAAATGTCTAACAAGCACTTTAAAAGACGTTCAACACCATTAGCCATTAGGGAAATGCAAATCAAAACTTCAATGGCATATCATTTCACACCCACTTGAATGGCTACTATTTTCAAAAAATGGAAAGTTATAAGTGTTGGAGAGGAAGCTGAGAAATAGAAACACTCATTTTTTTTGCTGATAGGAATGTAAAATGGTGCAGAAAGTTTAACAAAGAATTACCATATGACTCAAGAATCCCACTTCTAGGTATATATAAATTTAGGAAATAAGGTACAAATCATGTGCTTATCCTCTGCTATTTGATCAGTAGAACAGTTTCCTTCTGATTATCTTCACTTAGTAGGATTTTGGGCTAGAATCTCTGCATGAGATAGGATGATGTCCGTCAGGTTACCTAGCTGACTGTCAAGCTTCCACCACATGCCAGAATGGTGATGGCCTTATTCTTAGTACCAACACTCACATCTGAAACCTTAACTTTCCTCAAATTATTGCTTTACAGCAGAACCTCACTTGGGATTTTGCTTGAGTGTAAATATAAGCCACCTATGGACTAAGACTGGGTGCAGAATTGCTGCTTGGTTTAGTTGTTCCACATGATTGTTTTGGCCCCACTTGCCCCATGCCCTCTGATGTGCTTTACTGACTCTTACTTCAAGAGTAAGAGCCTTTAAGCCAGAATGGCTCCAATTCCCTCAGCCACCCTTATTTTCGGATGGATAGTTTTCTTCATACTTGTTTATCCATTAATCTACTCCTATCTAATCTTTAGTTCTCATCCAGTTGTATCTCCTTCGTTTTTCTTCATTGTTAGGATAGAATTGTTTTTATATTAGTATGAAACACAGTAAATTGTCCCTATTCAACCATTCTTGACTAGCAAAAATAAAAATTTCAAATGGTTCAAATGAATACTTCTACAATTTTATTTCAGTCAGTTCTCTAAAAAGATGGGAGACAACGATTATATTGAATCCACTATATTAAACTGGAAGCTTATAAATTTTTTAAGGGGAATATTCACAGGGATGTAAATTGAACCCTGATGGATTATAGTTCTGACAAAGCCGGTTCTTTATATCCCAGAATCGCTGAAGTGGTCACATGGTAAGTAAGAGGAGTTTTTATACTTAGTATTTTCCCTACCTAAGACCCCCAAAATTTGCAATCTTACCAAAAATAATACGGGGCACTTTTGGCTGAGTAATCTTTCCTTCCAGAAAAACAGATCACAAAAGCCCAAGAAACAAAATAAAAATTTTCTGTGCTTCAAATAAATGATATTTCTACCAAACCCTAAGTTTAGATTAAGTCCAATAGTGAAAAATGGAGATTTTCTTCCTTAAAAGGGAAGTATAAATTTAGCTGACAATTCTCTCAAAGACACACAAAAAGGAAAGCACACCAGCATGAAAACACGTGGTTAGAGCCCAGGAACACAAAACAGATCTTCTGTGTCCACTTCTACTGCTCACATGACAGGTAAGATGTGTATGTAATGGGGCCAGCAGAGACAGGCCAGGGCATCAGATTTGGAACTCCTCACAAGAGGTTGCCCTGCTATCTCCCGATTGCTGTGCAAGATTTACAGCTGTACTCTGCTTTCTACTGCCAGTAAGAGAGACAAGAGGATGGCAGCATTGAAGAAGAAAGAATATGTTTGCATGTTTAATCCTGAGATTATGTAATAGCCTCTCCAAGGGCATAGCAGTGAGGTGGATACTTCTCAGAGGGGAAATCACGCCATGCTTGTGGTCTGAGTCTGTAGAAATATTCTAGTATTCTTAGAGATATAGTTCACCCTGCATTCCAGGAGGGGATAGAGATAGCGATACTAAGTACAAGTTAACTCTTCATTCATGCCCAGGACCAATTTATTCCTTTTACAGATCTGACGATTTTCAATTCTCTTACAAATAAATCCCGCAAGGATCAACCAAACCTCCCTGTTCTAACTGTGAAGAGGCTTAAAATATCCGATTAAACTTTTTTTTCTGCCAAAAAAAGGCATTGTCTTAGCATGATTTACTCTGGCTAAACCAGAGAAACTGTTACAACCAAATAATGACCAATTTATACTGGATGCACAAGTAAAACATGCTGGTGGATATGGTATACAAGTCTTCTGATTGATGGACTCTTTTTTGGGCTAATGGTGACACTATGCAAAATCATCCATGGTGGTTTAACAATGCTGAGCAAAATGTTCGAGAATAATTCTGCTACCAAATTCAGACACAGTCTTATTCTTAATGAATTAAGACTAAGCCAAGTAAAATGCAACAGATTCAAAGAGAACTCTCACATGGATTTTGTATCACAAAGGTGGAAATATAGACACAAGGTCAAGAGAAAAAGTCAGAACCAAGAGAAAGCAGGACTTCAGAAAAATGCTACCCAATTTCTTCTTCTCACTACCTGTACAAAAATAGTATACTGATATTGGCAACAAAAATGATGACAATGCAAAAGATGCAGTTTGAGAAACAGCAATAATTTTAAAGAAGAGCAGAGAAGAAGTAAAGGTACATACATTAGAGAAACATGGAAAGAGAAGAAACTGTGTTTCTCCAGGGACTGAGGGTGAGACTATGTTAAAACAGACCTTTAAAAAGAAAGCAAGACCCCGTCCACCAGCTTCTGTTTACGCAGAGTAGTCCTCTCTGTTGAATTTTTTTTTTTAATTAGAAAAATGATTAGAGTACCAGTTGTAATACTGAGAGAACAATGTACAAATTCATCACTTGTTTGAGATAGGGGACCAGAGATGGGTTAAACATTGTAAAATATATAAATTGTACTATGAAGACAAACAGAGGATCTGTTTGACATTAGCATGCCAGCGGGTCTCACTTCAGAGCTGATGCAGGGAGATGGTCTACACATACCTCTCTCTTGTATATTGTAGGTGAGAGACCCCACTCCCTCCCAGCCAAGAACAGGTATTACAGCAGGGCCAGGTGACATAAAATGCACAGACCTAGGCAAGTAGTCTCCAGTGAATGTTTATATGTGCTCTGGGCAACAGAAGAAGGAATATGCATGCAGGCTACTACCTGCTAGAAGGGAGTCAGCCCGAATTATCATTCTGTCCTAGGAACCAGGATAAAACATTTCACCCAAAACACAAAGTTTATTTGTAGGCCACAGGTTAAGGCCACAGGCCACGTTTGGACCGACCCCTTACATACCTCTCCTTACAATGACACCAGTCATATTGAATTAGGGCAAACCATAATCCAGTTTGGCCTCAATAACTAATCACATCTTCAAAACCCTATTTCCAAATAGGGTCACATTCATGGGACTGGGAGTTAGGACCAGAGTGTATCTTTTTAGAAGACACAATTCAATATATAACAATAACCCTACTTATTCTCAAAGCACAGGATATTTCATTTTTCTTCTGATTTCAATGACTTCTGTTTAGATTTGCTTCCATTTCCTGAAAAGGTGCTCATCCAACAGTAATCCGAGGTCCCGAGGAGTTCAATCGGTGAAGATTTTAAAGTTTTAATTGACAAGGGATTTTAGTTTGAGTGTTCTAGATTGTCTGTAATACTAACTAAACTGATTGTTACCAGGCCATGATACATAATCCATATAATCATACACTTCAGCGTTTGTATTGGATATTTTTTAGGTCTTATTGCTAGTTACAAAGTTACAATTTTCATCATGATTTACTTAGTTGAGTTTTCTTACCCAGACAAAAAAGCATATCCTTCCTTCCATTTTTTGAGGATCTCCAAAGTTTATTAAACTTTGGTAGAAGGCAGAGTTCACTACAGTCACCAAAAATATGATCCTTGTTTACTCTCTCTTTCCTGAGCCAGACTCTTCAGGGTTCCCAAACACTCTATGAAGCACCTACTATATATTTAATAAATTTCTCTTCCACTTAAATCAGTTAGATCCTATTTCAGTTGGTCACACTATTTGCTAAGAACTTTTTTCAAAATGTTTGAAGCATGTTAGCAACAGCAACAAATACTAGTACTTTATCTATTCATCATTTCACTATGTGTAAAAGGAGTTCATTTCCTCTGTGCTCATACTGAAACATAAGCATACTCAAAACCATTCTTAAAAGACTGCACTTTATCAAAACTTTGTTATCATAGACATAGCACACCAAAATCTTTCTTTACTTTGCAAATGGTTCAGAGTATCCTAAGCATTGTCAAAGTTGTGCTAATGAAGAAGAGAAAACTTTTCATAAAGAAGGCTAAAGCATACCCCCATACTTACACTGTCCCAAGCTTTATCCGTCTTTCCAGCTTATTTCATTTGTGGTTCTCTGTAAAAAGAAGGCTGGGAAATTTTTGCAAGAGTTCATCATTTTTCCATCTCTCTCATGAATTTTGAATAGAGAGTTGGCTTGCTATGCCATTCAGTTATCCTGAAAAAATTATAATAAAGTAGACCCTTCGGGTTACTGCATAAATATCTACCCACAGGCTTAGATGTGGAACAATTCTGTGCAGCTTGTATTTTATATTCGCAACTCATTTCCAGAGCCTAACCTCAGCTGATAAACATTTTTCACTTTTAGTTGAAAGTAAAGGAGCTGAAAGAAAGGTTGTCTCATTTGGGGGATGTTATAGTCACAGCTACTTAATGTTCCTTAAGCCTTTCTTCACACCGAGAAATGTGTGAAGATACCTTGATAGTGTGCTGGTGGTCTCAGTTATTTATGTGTATTCTTACCCATGTGTCTTTCTGTCAATGGAGAAAATGAAGTTTTGCTTTGAAATCACTGATAACACAGATGTCTCCCTTAATGAACTTTTAGGTAAAAGCAAGTCATGTCTGTGAATATAGATATCTAGCCATTTCTTTTCCTGATGATTCTCTCTTTTGGTACAACTGATTCAGCTTCCTTGCAAAGGATTTCTAAATTGGGGCTTAGGTAACATTTTCAGATTTAGAACTGAATTTTAAGTTAAGAAGAAAGCAAATCAAGTGCCTGGATGGGAGAAAATAGAGTTTGGAAACTACTCAAGGTCAGTATACTAGCTCCCAACACCTTACACCATGTTTCCCTTAATTCCCCAATTATTCTAATCGCGGGAAAGAGCACTCTGTGAGTAGACTGAGATGGTCTTACAGAAAGCCAAAGTGTTTGCGACTGCAGTGCAGGAGGAAGAAAAACTAATGGCTATACCAGAAAATCCCAAATTACATTTGTGCCTCAAATTTAAAACTGGGATCATTCAATTATGGTGCTATTTAAAATGTGCACTTAGTCTCGCTTTGTTTTGCACTGAATCAGTGATTGTCAAAGAAAAAAAAAAAAACCTCTCAAGCAAGACAGCAGGGAAGAGAGAAGATGTTTAGAACAAACAGCTTGGGGATCCTATATCTTCTATGTGATATACAGAAACAGTGTTTTAAAAGCCTGTAAATCTCTGAATCACCCACATTGCAGTATGAAGCCAATTCAGAGGTAGCAAAGCTATCATTCTGGGTGTTGGTTTTTATCTAAAATCAGATTTATAGGGTGAGGAACAGATGGCATTAAGGATTAACATGATATTTTATGACCACAAGACTACAGAGGTGGATCATGAAAAACTAACATAGCAAAATTCTCCACATTGAAAAATATTATTTTGCTGATCAGTTCGGGGGGAGGGGGTGCAGATTATCCACTGAGCTAGAGAAGAAGAAATTTCATCTCATTCTTATAATTAGGGGATGATCACTACCAACAACATATAAATACTTGAGATGAAAATAAATTTATATAAACCATTTGAAAACATAACTGCAGATTATAGAATCTGAGTTCAATGTATCTTAGAAAACATAATGAAATACCACTATACTCCCACAGAATTATAGGATTTAAATTTTAAGTCTTGAGGTTTGGCAAGACTATAGAGCAGGGAAGCGGGTGTGGCTCAATCGATAGCGCTCCCGTTTACCATGTGGGAGGCCCCAGGTTCGCTTCCCGGGGCCTCCTTGTGAGGGCAGGCCGGCCCGCGCGGCGCAGTGGGCTGATGCAGCTGGACCTCATAGCAAGGGGGAGATAAACAGACATGGAGAAAACACACAGCAAATGGACACAGCAAGCACAAGCAGCAAGGGGAGGATAAATAAATAAATAACTAAATCTTTGAGAAAAAAAAAAAGACTATAGAGCAAATGTCAGTTTCATATATTAATGGGGAAAGTAAAAATTGAACTAGTTTAGAAATTGCTTGCCACTATCTACTAAAGTAGGACATACGCATACTCTATGTCCTAACAATACCAATCCTCATTATACTCAACAGGAATGTTTGTGCATGAGCACCAGAAGATGTACGAAAATGTTCATGGTGGCACGATTTGTTAAAGCACCAAACTGGAAAATTCCAAAGCTGTACCAAGAGTTGAATGGATAAATTTTAGAACATTTAGATAATGGAATATTATACAACAATAAAAACATAAGCACAAGCTACACAAAATTTAAAAAATACATATTCATGCTTTCATTTTAAACGATTCAAATCAAATAAAAATACATTAAGTTAGACGTTTGGAGAATCATTATCTTTGGGAAAGAGAGAGGGAAATGATTGTGCAGGGCATGATGGGATCCTCAAGGGTACTGGAAATCTTTTGCTTATCAATAGGTGTCACTTTGTAACATTATGATATGTGTATTTTCTGTATGTATGTTAAATACCAAAATCTCAATTAGATTGAGTGCCAATTTCTCATCAGAAACCATGGATGCAGGAAAGCAGTAGGTTGAAATACTTAAAATGCTGAAGGAAAACAACCTTCAGCCAAGAATTTTATATCATTTGAGACTTTCTTTCAAAAATGATGGTGAAATTAAGACATTCCCATATAAACAAAAGCTGAGGGAGAACATCACCATCAGTTCTACACTAAAATCAATGTTAAAGGGAGTTCTTTAACTAAAGAACACTAGAGAGTGGATCAAAACAGCATAAAGAAATAAAAACCTGTGGTAAAGGTAACCATTTGGGTAATTATAAATTCCAGTATTATTGTATTGTGTTGTTTGATATGAAACTCCACTTCATATTTCCTACAGGTGATAAAATGTAAATGCATAAAAATAATGAAAAATCTAGGTTTTTGAACATACAATATACAAAGATACAGAAAATCGGTGGGGAAGTGAACAGAGGGGTATAGGAAAAGTACACATGCATGGTATTGAAGTTAAGTTGGTATCAAACCAAAGATAATTGTTATATATTTAGTATGTTAAGATTTACCTCATGGTAACCACAAGGAAAAGAAATGAAAACTATATCCAGATAGAAATGAGTAGGCACTCAATATGACAAAACACAAGAAAGAAAATAAAGATATAAGTTGGCATTAATGGAAGTGAGGTATAAAAAAGTATAAGACTTACAAAAGCTACATAACAAAATGGAAGAAGAAAGCACTGTATTTTCAGCAGTGGCTTTAAATGTAAATGGATTAAACTCTCCAGTCAAAATACAGAGAATGGCAGAATGGATAAAAAATCATGACCCAAAAATATGCTGCCTGCAAGAGAGTTACCTTAAAGTTAAAGATACAAGTAGACTGGGGGTGAAAGGATGGGAAAAATATATACCATGCAGGTAGTCACCAAAAGAGAGCTGGGGTGGCCATACTATCATTGGATAAAATAGACTTTAAGTCAAAAACAGTTAGAAGGGACAAAAACGGTCATGATATTCTGACGAAAGTGACAATTCAATGGAAGATGTAAAATTATAAATATATATACATCCAAAAGCAGAGCCCCAAAATATCTGAAGAAAATGCTGACAGATTTGAAGGGAAATTTTGACAGATCTACATTAATAGTAGGAGACTTTAACAATAATGGACAGAACATCTGGTCAGAAGATCAATAAGGAAGTACAGGACTAGAATGATACACTAAGTCAACTAGATTTAACCAGCATACATAGAACACTGCACAAACGAAAATAGAATACACATTCTTCTCTAGTGCACATGGATAATTCTCCAGGATAGACCATATTTTGGGTCACAAAACAAGTCTCAATAAATCCAAAAATATTAAAATCATACAACACATATTCTCTGACCACAAAATAATGAAGTTAGAAATCAATAACAGAGAAAGGGAAAATTAAACAATGTACTCTTAAATCAGCAGTAGGTTAAGGAGGAAATTGGAAGCAAAATTAGAAAATATCTTGTGGTGAACGAAAATAAAAATGCAACATACCAGAACTTATGGGATTCAGCAAAAGCAGTGCTGAGTGGTTAATTTAATAGTTCTACATGCTTACATTAAAAAAGAAGAAAGATTTTATATCAGAGAATTAACCTAAAAACTGGAAGAACAAGAAAAAGAAGAGCAAACTAAACTCAACACAAGCAGAAGGAAGGAAATAACAAAGATTAGAGTGGAGATAAATAAATTAGAAAACAAAAAAATCAATAGTGAGAAAAAGAAAAACAAAAATTGATTCTAGGGGAGAAGATGTAGCTCAAGAAGTTGGGTGCCCCCCTCCCACATGGGAGATCCCGGGTTCTTCCCGGTACCTCTTAAAGAAGACAAGCAGATGCCGCAACGAGCAGACACCACAACGAGCAGACGCTGCAACTAGCACACCCCACAACTACTATAACAAGCAGATGCCACAACCAGCAAGAAACCACAACCAGCAGACGATGCAACCAGCAAGGAGCAGAAGTGGTTCAAGCAGTTGGGTACTCGCCTCACACATGGGAGATTCCTGGTTCAGTTCCTGGTGCCTCCTAAGAAGACGAGCAGACAGACGAAGGAACCATCTAGGGGGAAGAGGGTTAAAAAAAATTTTTTTTTAAGTTGGTTCTGTGAAAAGATCAATAAAATCAATAAACCTTTAGCTAGCCTGACAAGGAAAAAAAGAGCGAAGATAAAAATAATGAAAATCAGAAATGAAATGGGAACATTACTACTGATTCTGCTGATATAAAAAAATGTCTATAAGTGGATACTAAAACAAGTGTATGCCAATGAGTTAGGTAACTTAGATGAAATGGACAAATTATTAGAAACACAGTAACTATATTTTCTCAAAAAGAAAGAGAAAATCTCAAGAAACCAATTACTAGTAAAGAGATTGAATCAGTCATAAAAAACTCACAAGAAAGAAAAGCCCAGGACCAAATGGCTTCACAGGGGAATTCTACAAAACATTCCAAGAAGACTTAACTTCCAATTATCCTTAAACTCTTTCAAAAAATTGAAGAGGAAGGAAAACTCCCTAACTCATTCTCTTACCAACATCACTCTCATACCAAAGCCGGATAAAGACACCACAATAAAAGAAATTTGCAGGCCAATATCTCATATGAATATAGATGCAAAACTCCTCAATAAAAACTAGCAAACAGAATTCATTAGCATATTAAAGAAATATACACCATTATCAAGTGGAATTTATTCCTGGTATACAAGGTTGGTTCAACATAAGAAAATCAATTAATGGTATACACCACATTAGCAGAATGAAGGAAAAAAATCACATGATCATGTCAATCAATGCAGGAAAAATATTTGATAAAATATAGCACCCTTCCTTGATAAAAAACATTTAGAACACTAGGAATAGCAGGAAATTTCCTCAACATGATAAAGGGCATATATGAAAAACCCACAGTTAACATCCTCCTTAATGATGAAAGACTGAAAGCTTTCCTTCTAAGACCAGGAATAAGACAAGAATGCCCACTGTCACCACTGTTATTCAATATTGTACTGGAATTTCTTGTCCAAGCAATTAGGCAAGAAAAAGAAACAAAAGGCAACCAAATAGAAAATGAAAAAATAAAACTTTTCGTTTTCACAAAAATATGACCCTATATACAGAATTCTGAAAATCTACAACAATGCTCTTACAACAAATAAATGAACTCAGCAGTAGCAGGGTACAGGATCAACAACCAAAAATAGTGGTGTTTCTATACACAAGCAGTGAACAATTGGAATAAGAAAGTAAGAAAAAAAATCCATTAACAATAGCAACTAAAAGAAGCAAATATCTAGGAATACATCTTCCCAAGGATGTAAAGGACTTGTACACAGGAAACTACAAAGCACTGCTACAAGATATTAAAGAAGACCTAAATAAATGGAAAGATATTCTGTGTTCATGAATTGGAAGCTATGATATCATTAAGATGTCAATACTACCCAAAGCAATTTAGAGATTCAATGTAATCCCAATCAAAATTCCAAAAACCTTCTTTGCAGAAATGGAAAAGCCAATAATAAAACTGATACTGATATGGAAGGGTAAGAGGCCTTGAATAGCTAAAGCCATCTTGAAAAAGAAGTATGAAGTTAGAGGTCTCATACCTCCTGATCTTAAAACTTATTACAAAGCCACAGTAATCAAAAAGCACAGTACTGTCACAAGGGTAAACTTATAGACCAATGGAATAGAATTGAGAACTCAGAAAGCAA
>JAQZBX010041690.1:0-22260 GCA_029593785.1 Cabassous unicinctus | reverse complement strand
AAAAAAAAAGAAATGGGAGCAAGGAGGAAGGAGCTCAAGAACCACCCAGTCAGGTGCTGGGGTAGCTGGTGAGAAGGAGAGGGAAGAGGGAGGTCTGAGGTGAGAATAGCTAGGGTCTGAAGTTGTCTTTTTTCTTTTTCTTTCCCACCCCCTGCACTCCCAGTTGTGTTTCTCTGCATTTCCTCAGCTGCAAGTTTGGTTCTGTGAAATGAATTGTCAAGGACCTGGAAGCAACTTGTCTGTATATGTCTAAAGCACGAGTTATCTGTCCATGTTGAAATCACCCACACATACAAATTATCTGTGAGACAAGGTATCTGGGACTCTCTGGCCTTGCACAACTGCTGGGTCGTTCTGGTATTCTCTGAACCCGGGTCTTGATTTCCCTAAAACCAGAACTTTTGTCAGGGTTAAGTAATTTTTGTTAGTTAGGTTTCCATCCCCTTATAAAGCTTGCTTTTTTTTTTTTGCTTAACCATATTTTTTCTTGTGTAACCTTATTGTATTTACTATACAAGCTGTTTCTTAGGGAAAGACAGAACACTTTTGTCTTGGCATAGAGCATTCCCCAATTTGCAGATTGTCTTCTTGTGATAAATAAATGGTCTCTATCTTCTAAATCCTTAAAACTTGTCTTTTATTTAATAGTCCCCAGGTGGTCAGGATGAGGGAAGGCACTCGAGGAGTAAGGCCGGCAGCCGGGCCAAGAGAAGAACAGTCTTCATCAGTCCTTCCTCCTGTTCAAGAAATACGTCTAGTTTTTCACTGAGCAACTTAGTCGATCTTGTTTAGATGTGAAGAACAAGTTGAATCATCTGTTGAGAGGCGGTGGCAAAAGGTCAGTTGTTTTAGGGTCAGGCATCTTAAAAGAGGGATGTCTAAAAGGAAAAAGAGAAGTATTAGTTCAAAAGGGTATATTAAAGTCTAAGAGGCCAGGGGATGAAAATCTTTCAGTTATGTGGTGCTGCACATTGGCTTTCTTGAAGCTAAGATGGAAGTGCTCTTGGTGATGTTCACAGTCCCGGCTGTTTCTCCTATGAGGGTGTGTATGGCTCGAGCATTTTACCAGACTTCTCTAGTGACTCAGAAGTGGCTTGTCCAGGGAGGAGCTGAGCCCGTGCACAGCCTGTCGCAGGATGAGGCCTTGGAGGTGTGTGTCAAGGCATTGGGCTTTAGCTTCCCATGCTTCTTTAGATCTTAGGGAAAAGGACAGCTACGAGACAACCTAGAATCTCCGGGTTTTAGTTTTCAGTGACATCAGGTCAGGAGGGTGGGAGGAAAATTGAAAACATTAGTTTGAAGAGTTATGGCCAGATATTGAAGGAAACTGTAAGCAGTGAAAATACAGTAAGAAAATACAGTACATCGATCACAGGATCTAGTCCACTTTACACGTAGGTAACAAAACCATGCAGTTACCTGCAGTTTACAAAGGGGGTGCAAAATAGCATAGACAGTGAACAGGAGCATAATCAAATAACCCACAGGAATGTGCTATAGTTCATTGCAGTGAACAGAAATACAATTGATTTTTGTATATTGATCTTGTATTGAGACATTTTGCTAAACTCATTTATTTGTTCAAACAATTTTTTAAGTGGATTTTTAAGAGTTTTTTCTTTTTTTTCCCTTAACTTCCTACATGACCTCTGAGATAGTCTTAAATATTAGGCACTTTGTTAAAACTTTCCAAACCTAACCTTGCTCATGCAAACATTTTGATGATAAACTCATAGAATGGTGTGATAGTAACATAAAGAGAAAATTTTTAAAAAATATGAATATCCATAACTTAGTTTTTCATTTGTTCTGTTTTCAGGATAATTCCAAATATTTTACTGAATTATACTCTTCACAAGTATCTTCTATAATTTTACTGATAGAATTTGGCTGTTCTAGTTGGTATCAGCAAAATTATTGTCAAAAAAATCAGGTCACCAGGATGTACAGAAAGATATTATGGCAAATCTATCCACCATGGTAAATGAGTTCACACTAAGAGGATTTTGAAGGGGACTAGGGTTCTTCCTGATTTTGTATGCTCTGCTATTAGCATGGAACTTTGGCAAGATTGGGATCATTATTGCATTCTCCCAGTTGCATGAGACAATGTATTTCCTGCTCTGAAGCATATCTCTTCTGGTTGTTTGCTATTCTTCCACTATCTCTCCCCATACACTGAAGAATTTTCTAGCAGAGAATCAAGTAGACTCTTTCATTGTCTGTGCCTGTCAGTTTTTCTCTTTCAACTGATTATTGTAGGCACATTCCTTTGGCTGCCATGGTACATTACCAATTCATTACCATCTGTAAATACCATTTCCAATTGATGATCATGTCTGACAATATCTGTGGCTCTTTGTTTATGGTATTAACACATTTCTGGGAAGTGGATGTGGCTCAAGCAATTAAGCTCCTGCCTACCACATGGGAGGTCCTGGGTTTTGTTCCCAGTGCCTTTTGGAGAAGATGAGCAAGACAGTGATCTAGCCTGATTGGCAGGCATGGCGAGGTGATGCAACAAGAGGTTGCAACAAAAAGGCACAAAGAGGAAAGACAATAAGAGATACAACAAAGCAGGGAGCTGAGGTAGCTCAAGCAATTGAGTACCTCTCTCCCACATGGAAGGTCCCAGGTTCACTTCCTGTTGTCTCATAAAGAGAAGATGAGAAGTCAAGAAGATGAGCAGACAGAGCACAGAAGTGGACAGAGAGCAGAAAGTATGCACAAACAATGAGGGGGGATAAATAAATAAAATAAATCTTTAAAAAAATTTCCATGACATTTAGGCTTCTCAGGAGGTTGAATCACTGGCTTTGGCTTTCAGTTTCTGACAGTTCATTTTCCAGTGTCAATTCTGGCTTGAGGCCAAATTCCCTGCCTTCTTCCAAGGACATAAAAATGAGTTTATGACATGCATACGGGCAGTTCACTACTTCAAACTTAATTCTTAATTCTCATCATCTTCAACACCTTTTAACAATTTAAATTATTATGAATTCCTCTTACTTTTCCTTCACGATTTCTCATTTTTTCAAATAGTCACAAACTTAATAATGCAACTTCACTTTTTTTTGTCAGACAGCACAGTGCCAATTTTTTTTGCAAATATTAAAGTGCACCAGCTCAATTTCACATGTTATCACAGCCTTGATTTGATCTTGAACTATTGCAGAATTCAACTGTGCTATAGTGCTGATCTTAGCATGTTTAGAGGTGGCATTCTTGTTCTTGATAGTCATGTGCTTTATAAGCCCATGATTCATCATGATTATATTCTTAGCCAGGTGCTGCGTAACAGGAAGAAGGCATTCTTCAGTGTATGACAGGTAATGCTGTTGAGTTGGTGTCCATTCACCATTATCAAGAATTTTCAGGGCTAAGCTAAAAGCTCCTGCTGCAGTCTGAGGAGGAGGAAAGTGCACCATATCATTGTCCAATATACTCAGTTACATCAAGTATTTGACCAAAATATGTTACTCAACATCAACCTCTCCAATCTTGGATGCCCTATAAAGGAAGTACAGGGGCAGAGGGAGACCCAGACCAAAGTTTACAGCTCTTAGAAACTTCATTTCCATCTGTCTGACCTGGTGAGTAGTGTATGGTCAGTCACAAAGGAAAACACACCAATTTCTGGAGGATACAATTCTTCATACTTGCTTGCAATTAACATGGCAGTGACACCAACCAGCTGCAGCATCTTTTTGGGTATACAATTATTGTGCATGAGTCAATCAATGATGGAAACAGTCATACACATGGTCTCCTGCAGCAGCTTGAAATTCATTTGAACCTGCACTAGCCAGTGAATTAGGATGACTCTCATGTTTCCAGTGACTTCCCAATCCAGGAGGTATTTTGTTCTGACTGCTTACTAGTCTTCAATTTGTCTGTGATAAGCATAGATATCTTTTACATAATCAGTACAAAGGTTTGGATCAGCTCTTTCTTCTGCTTCCACATCATTTACTGTAAGTATTGCATCAGAGAAAGCTTGACACAGATATGTTTCTGCAGGGGCACATACAGATTTTTCCACTGGGCTTGGAGAGGGAATATCCACCAAAATAGGTTCAGTGGAAAGGTTTTCTTCTTTAATGGGCACTGACCCCTGCTCTGGCTCTGGTTCTGGCTCTAGCACAGGCAAAGTTGCTTTTCCCAGAGGTTTTTGGAGTGTTTTAGCAGTAACTTTTCCAAAAGCTGAAGTTTTTGCTTCCTTTTTCAGAGGGATTTTGGCCTGTGGTTACTCACTGACTTTGTTACCAATGTCTGCAAGAACTGTTCTTGGTCTCAGCCCGATATTGGAGGGTGCATCAGTAGTCAAAGGCACTTGCTTTGCGCCTGCCATACTGGTCTTCTTCCTTTCAGCATTAATTTCCGTATTCTTAGTGACTTGGAGCTCTATGACTTCCTCTTCACCAGGCAGTTCAGAGGGGAGAAGCACTCAGGAGCCACTCTTCTCCAGGAGGTTGTATTCTTGCCTCCAGCTACTTGCAGAGGTTCTTGAGTGAAATCAGCTGACAAGGAGCTCAAGAGTTTTTTCTTGATGGTGCACAGAGCTTTTAATTTTTCCCATTGAGACACATCAGTCCACATAGAACCCCTCAGGTGGGCTTCCAGAAGTCCCTTCTTTCTCTTCTCTCTTCTTTACTTTCCTGGGATTCCCTTGCCTTAACTTTCCCAGGAAAAGAGGGATAGGAAAAAGAAAACTGGAGAGGGATGGATTTTCAAGAACAATAGTCTTAGGTGTTAGCCTAGTGAGTAGGCCTTGGGATTTTTTACATACAAGATCATGTGATTCTGTGAATATAGTTTTACTTCTTCCTTTCCACTTGGATGCCTTGTTTCTTTTTCTTGCCTAATTTCCCTGGCTAGAAACTTTAGTACAAAGAATAAAATTCGTAAGAGTGGATATCTTGTCTTATTCCTGATCTTAGGAGGGACACGTACAGTCTTTCACCATTAAGTATGATGCTAGCTGTGAGTTTTTTGTAGATGCCTTTTATTAGGTTGAGGAAGTTCCTTTCTGCTCCTAGGTTGTTGAGTGTTTCTATCATGAAAGGTTGTTGGATTTTATCAAACGCTGTTTCTGCCTCTATTGAGATGATGTTTTGTTTTTTTCTCCCATTGATGTGGTGTATTACAATAATTGATTTTCTTTTTAAGATTTCTTTCCCCATCCCCTCGTTGTTTGCACTTGCTGTGTCTGTCTTCTGTTTCTTTCCCGGAAACTCTGATGTGGGAGGGAGGCCTAAATGCTTGAGCCACCTCCTTTCCCTGCTTTGTTGTGTCTTTCGTTATGTTTTTCCTCGTGTCTGTTGTTGCATCACCTTGTCGAGTCGCTCCAGCTTGCCGTCCTGCTCGTCCTCTTAGGAGGCACCGGGAACCTCTGCTTCCTGCTTTGTTGTGTCTCTCATTATGTTTTTCTTCTTGTGTTTCTTTTTTGCATCAGCTTGCCACGCTTGCCCATCGTGCCAGCTTGCTGTCCTCTTTAGGAGGCACCAGGAACTGAACCACGGACCTCCCATGTGGTAGATGGGAGCCCAATCGCTTGAGCCACATCTGCTTCCAATTGATTTTCTTATATTATACCAACCTTGTATTCCTGGGATAAATTCCACTTGGTCATGATGTATAATTATTTTTATATGTTGCTGTATTTGGTTTTCTAGTATTTTGTTGGAGATATTTGCAGCTATATGCATAAGAGATATTGGTCTAGTTTTCTCTTACGATGTCGTCGTCTGGTTTTGGTCTTGGGGCAATACTGGTCTCATAAAATGAATTAGGAAGTGTTCCCACCTATTCTATTTTTCGGTTTTATAAAGAATTGGCATTAATTTAAATGTTTGGTAGAGTTCAGTGGTGAAACATTCTGGGCCTGGGCTTTGTTTTGTGGGTAGGTTTTTAATTTTTTTTTTCGCTTTTTATTTTGAACTACTTTCAAACATACAGGTCTTTGATCTGTTTTGAGTTAATTTTTGTATGTGGTGTAAGGTAGGGGCACCTTTATTCTTTTGCATATGGATATCCAGTTTTCCCAGCACCACTTGCTGAAGTTTGAGACCTTTTGTTTCCCCTATTGAGTGGACTTGGTACCCTTATCAAAAAACCAATTGGCCAAAGATATGAGGATTTATTTCTGAATTTGGATTCCGATGGTCTATATGTCTGTCATTGTGCCAGTACTATATTGTTTTGGGTACAGTAGCTATGTAGTAGGTTTTAAAATCAGGAAGTGTGAGTCTTCCAATTTCATTCTTCTTTTTCAAGATGTCTTTTGGCTATTTGGGGCTGGTTACTCTTCCACATGAATCTGATGACTGGCTTTTTCATTTCTGCAAAGAAGTCTGTTGGAATTTTGATTGGAATTGTATTGAATCTATAAATTGCATCAGGCAGAACTGACATCTTAACAACATTTATTCTTCCAATCCATGAACACAGAATGTTCTTCCACTTATTTAGGTCTTCTTTGATTTCTTTCAAATGTTTTTGTAGTTTTCTGTGTACAAGCCCTTTACATCCTTGTGTTAAATATATTACTAGATTTTTTTTTTAGTTGCTATTTTAAGTGGAATTTTTTCTTGATTTATTCTTCAGTTTGTTCATTACTAGTGTATAGAAACACTACTGATTTTTGCATATTGATCTTGTATTCCCCCATCTGCCAACAAGGTTGACAACATACCCTCTCAACTTGCAGCCTGCCTCTTGGAAGCAGTCAACTCCCTACTAGTTCCCTTTTCAGAGTCACACTGACAGAAGTCAAACGTCTTCCTATCAAAGCCACCCTCCCTCTCCACCTGATGGAAAAAATAAAAACATGACTTAGTATTGTTCCTTCAGAGGAAGCCTTTATTGTAACATAAAATACACAATTTTATGATTGCCCCAAATTGTACACAATACTTTTGGGTGACTCTATACTAATCCGCCTCAACACTAAAATATATATCTGAAATAATTTCACAAAGTTTTAAAAAGAAAAATTATAAAAAGTATACTTCCATTTTAAGTTATATTCACCTTTAGTCTCCCCTCCACCCCTTACAAACCCTTGCACATATCACACATTGAGTTGAAACATGTTTATGACTTTTGTGTGTGTGTCCTGGAGAGGGTAAGAGGCTGAGGTGGTCAAGACTTGCCATTGCCTCTTCCTGTGGTTTGCAGGAACAGGGAGAAGAAAGAAAATATAATGCAGATAGCAAGTACACCTTTCAGTCAAAAATCTCTCCCGTCTATAGGCACAGCCTCAGGAAAATTGAGGACAACTCAGCAACTGTACAAGCAATGGAATCCCACGTTCAGGGAAGCCACACTTTTCTATACCTTCCCCCATCCCCAATGTCAACTGTAAACACTAGAGGGAGCCACGAGCTGCCCAGGACTGTCCAGACTGCTGGTCCTCCTCGCCTCAGGGCTGGGTCCCCTCAGATCTGAAAGTGTATCAATCCCCCCCTTGCTCCACCCCCCCACCCAAGTTTGCTAAAACAAAGAGGGCCATCACTGAGGCAGGTGCCACTGAAGCATCTCTGAGTGAAGGGGGCAGGAAGGGCTCTTTAAGGCCGGGTCCTGGGGAGCGGGTGTAGCTCAGTGGTTGAGCGCTTCCTTCGCATGTACAAGGGTCTGGGTTTAATCCCCAGTACCTCCTAAAAAAAAATAGCAGGTCTTGGTGCAGTTAGGCTTTCCTTTCCACCCTTTCCCAACACTTCCATCCTCAAGGCTGGAACATTTTCATCAGGTCTTGAGGGGGAGGGAAGAGGTTTAGCAGCATCCTACAACAATGCTGGGTATCCATGAGGGATCTGTTTGCTCCTCAGAGGCAGAGAGATTCCACTGCCTGGCATAGAAAAATAAATCAGTGTATGAAACCAAGCCAAGGCAAACAGCAGCTTTGAAAAAGTCACCTTCCAATAAATAATGTACTACAGAGGAATATTTTCCTTTAACATCAAAACACTGATAAATTCAGAAGTTATTTTTGTAAAAAAAAATCTGCTTATTTACTCACATGTATCAAAATAAGGTTTTTAGGGCCATATCCTCCTGGGTGTAGTCACACCCTTCTTTTGGAGAGGACGAGAGGCCATGCCTGCTCACCACCTCTTCCCATCTGCCTGCCACAACCTTGCTTTAACCCATTCCTTCCTACTGGTATAAAGCTACAGAAGAAACTGCAGAACAAAATTACACTGAGGTTTTTTTTTTTTTTTGCTGTGTTTTTGCAGTTTACCAAGTTTTCCAGCAAACCTGCCAACTCCATTTCACCTAGCACCAGGTGGGCAACACCCTCTGCTCAACAAGCTGACCTAGGACCAGACCACACGTGTGTGAGCAGAGAAGGGAAATGAAGTGACCTGGGTATGAATGAAACAGGACCTGACAAAGAAGAGAGAATTAAGGTGTCAAATTAGGGTGGGAAGGGGGAAACAAAAAGACCCAATTTAGAAACAGAAACACCGTTCAATATTTGCAAAACCTCATTATCAATAGCAAGCCTCAGACTGGGCCTCCACAGGCTCAGAGGAAGGGTGGGCAGGTTGGAACAGCAGCTCCCCTATGTAACAAGGCAGAATGCTCAGCGCCTGGGAGTCAGAGCTGGGCACTCCTCTCTGGCCAAAACGCAAAGGACATCAGTACTGTGAGCTTTCAGTAATGTGACCCTTTTCTTTCCTATGTTTTATCAAATGTGTCTGCACATGTGTACACGTAGAGGAAATGAATGGCAATTCCAGAGAGAGAGAGAGAGAGAGAGAGAGGTGGGAAGGAGGGAGGGAAAGAGGGAAGGATAGAAAGACAAAGAGGGACCATTAAGATGGGATAAGTGTCATTTAAAAAGCCACCACCCACCAGGAAACCTGTGACTCCCCTTGCCCCAGCAATCTTTTTATGTTGTCCCTTATCTTATCCCTACCCAGGAACATAGGGATAGAGAGAGAGGGAGGAAGGGAGGGAGAGAGGACTAGCTTTCTTTGTCAAAAGGCAATTATCTAAATTTCAGAGGAACAGCAGACATTCACAGTTATATAGCGATTGCTTGGCAGCCACAGTAACAAAGACTCGCCAGAGAGGAGGTGCTTTTTCCTCCCTTGTCCTCTTATTCAAAGAGCCAAATTTCAAAGTTCAGCCACCCTCAAGACTCATGGCCTCATTCCATGGTTCATGGAACTGCCCGCCATTTTGCACAAGGTAAAAACAACCAGAGCCTCTGTATATGGCCCCAGTACTGCAAACTCTGGACAGCAAGGGGAGAAACACCACAACGTGCAAGCTTACACACACGCACACACAGACACACACACATTCACACTCCCTTCACTGGTGCCCCCATGCACAGAAACACTAAAGTCACAATAGTATTAACACTTCACATTATGAGTATTGTTTCCAAAGAGAAGCGATTCATGGAATTAAAACATCCACAAGAGTGATTCCTCTGGTGAGGATGAAGAAGCCGAAGATGGAGAGCCTGGGGTCATGACTGCGTGTGAGGGATCCACTGACTGTCCATTGGCCGGCCTAAGAGTTCCTCCACGTGCCGCGCGACGTCCATTGTGTCATCCAGATCGAAATCCCCATCCGTGTCAAGGACGGAGTCAGGGCTTGGGAGGGAAAGAAGAGAGGGAGGAAGGATGTCAGAGTCTAGAGAGAAACGACAAGCAGCAGAGACCACCCCCAAATCCCACACACTACCAGGTGTAGGGGCCTAAGACTGTCCAGACCTTCAGTCTGGGCTTCATGGAAAATAACTAGTTCTGATCTCAATCCTGGATAAAAGGGAGTCATCTGCTAGTTAGCTGTACAGAGGGCCTCAGATTAAACTACACTGCCCTTAACACTCGCTATCCAGGTACCATCTAATCCCCATCTGGTCCTAAGACAGCAAGAAAAATCTGTTTGGGAGAGGGGAACAGATGACATTTGTCCAACTATTACCCCGCTCCAACTACAAATATCTTCTGGCTGAGTCTCTCCTTCCAACCTGAGCACATGCAAGAGCCTGCGCCCAAGCTGGGTGGTCTCAGACCTAGAGGAGCTCTGCATTCCTTTGACCACTACTCAGCTGGGGGTCCAGCTGAGGCCAAGTCCCCAGTTCCTCCCCAGCAGACCCCATGAGAACACCACCTACTTCTGTGGGTACATGTTATAATGGGCCTGGGGGCACACAGCTGGGGATGCGGCCTGGTCCATGTACGCAGCACTGCCCCCCGCAGAGTCTGCAGACGCGTTCACAAACCTGTGGAGGGAGCAGAACAGAGCCTCAGCTGCCAGGGAGGGCTGGAGAGGAGCTGGCTTGGGGAGGGGGTGGAGAGAGGCATCTTTATGTCTTTTTTGGGGCGTAGAAGGACAAAGTGCCCCTCTTGGCTCTGGGAGGTTCCATGCCACCTCACAACCAAGCCCAGTGCCCTCCCTAGAACTGAACCAGGTTTCCAGGGGAATGCAGGGCACGGGAAGGGGAGGGGCAGCAGTGCCAGGTGAGGAGGCCAGGGGAGGAGGAAAGAGCAGCAGGAGACCCAGGCCTGGGCCCTGGGCACTTACTCAGGAACCACTTGCTTGATCTGTGGCTTCACGTATCCATCAACTGCTTTCGCTGCCAAGGGGAGAACGGTGGTGAGAACCAAAGTTCTCAAATGAAATAAAAATGCAATCTCCCTTATGAATCACATCTCTTCTTAGGACAGGACACAACCACCTAATTTTATTTTAGGATATGATAAAACCTCTTAATTTTTCTTATAAACTGTTTGCAAGATCTTGTAGAGGAGAAACCTTAATACTAAAACTGCAAATTAAGAGATCTTCCAAGTTAGCCAACCAACTTTGTGAACATTTCTAGTTAAGCATTCACACAAATTTGTATTCACCTTTTCCCACCTTTAACATAGGCATAACATAATACATGAATGATGATTATAGTAAAAAAAAAACACACAACAAAAACAGATACTCAAGTCTCAAGTTTTAAAAATGGTGTGGAATAGGTTTCAAATAATCTACATTAATGTCAACCCCTGATTTAATTCCATGATATTATTATGCCAGATGCATGGTTGGTTTTAATTTTTTAACAGATATTGGTATCGTAACACATTGGTTTATTAATCATTAAGGCATTTTGCATATATAGTATTCAGTCTGGATAAAAACTTTTTAATATTGATTATTTGCTATGATGCTTGAAACTTCCAAAGTCTTTTCAACATAAGAAAATTGCTACACAGATGTGTTTTCTTGTAAAACACAATCTTAAAAAAAATTGATGATTGGTCTTTGGGTTCCTAGTGCAAAGTCCTGTCTTCGTTTTTCACGTAGGATAAATTATAGTATGCGACACGCAGGACTGCATTAAGACCCAGTCATTCTGAAACAATGTTACCAAATAACCATAAAAATCCCAAATGCAGCAAAAGTGAACGATCTTCTCAGTGCACTTTCACCTCAATGAAATTGAAGCTGCTCCTTTTGGGTAGTTCCCACATCAATGATTGTTAGGGTTTCATTAGTGGTTTCATTATGTGGCTATTTATTTATTTATTTGAGGTACCAAGATTGAACCCAGGGGAAGCGGGTGTGGCTCAATGGATAGAGCTCCCGTTTACCATATGGGAGGCCCCGGGTTCGCTTCCCGGGGCCTCCTTGTGAGAGCAGGCCAGCTCGTGCAGCGCAGTGGGCTGATGCAGCAGGACCTCACAGCTAGAGGGAGATAAGCAGACAAGGAAGAAACACACAGCGAATGGACACAGTAAAACACAAGCAGCAAGGGGGGATAAATAAATAAATAAATAAATCTTAAAAAAAAAAAAAAAGATTGAACCCAAGACCTCGTACATGGGAAGCAGGCGCTCAACCACGGAGCTACACCCACTTCCCTACGTGGCTTTTTAAAGAAGAAAATGGTTTTGAATTCTTTCACAAGTTCAGAGTTCTCAGACAGGACATTTTTCTGGAAATCATATAGCCCAGGGATATTTTGAATAACCAAGCACTCTTTAGTAGACGAAACCTCTGAATTCCACTGTAATAAATAAGTATCTACACCCTTTGCTATATTACTGGCGTATCTTAGAGCTAAAGTAAGATGGTGTTTCTATTCCCACAATACACTTAATTGTTTTAAAATCTGAATATTTCCATCATTTCTCATTTCCATTCTGTATGATAGTTCTGACTACCCCTTTTTATGACTGCTTGAAGCTAGTTTAAATCAACTATTACCTATTCCTCACATCTGCTTTTAAGTAGTGTCTTTACTAGAGGCAACAAGTCTACATGGCAGTCAAGTAAGATGTATTGTTTTCCTCCCTATAAATTACTGGTGAGCATGGGAAGGTGATCCACCGCAATGCCACGATTTTTCCTCACCCAGGAGGCTACACGTTCACTTATAGTTCTCTTCCTCCAGAAAGTTAAAGCTATATCTCAAATTCCTCAAATTTCGCTCCTGAGAAATGAGAGAGAGAGAGAGAGAGAGAGAGAGAGAGAGAGAGAAAAGAGGAGGGAGGGGAAGGGGAAGGGGAAGGGAAGAAGGACACTATATTTTGAGGCTGGGCTTTTTGTCTGTGAAGAACCAAAATTACTGGATTTAATGAAATACGACTATCATGGCATAATTGTTCAGGCAGATGGCACAGTCAGCTCATTTTCTTTATCTGTCAGGCCACAGCCCCCATGTCTAAGGGGACTGCTTTTTCTCTGTAACTAGGATTTGGAAAAGGATGACAAACTTTCTTTCTGCAATAGCTCATCTTACCATTTTTCTGGGCTTTTCACAGCTTACCCAATTGTTCTATTTATGTAAGCAGAGCCAACTGTTTTGTAGATTTCTTAACCTCTTCCATGTTCTTATTAGTGAAATTAGAGATCCCTTTTCTAGGAATTTCAATGGAATGATCCTTAATATTATAACAAAAGTTCTGTTTACAGTGGTTCCAGATTAACCTCTTAAATACTGGTGCCTCATGGCATGGCAGCACCTCAGACCAGCCCCGGGGCTGACGAACTGCACCCGGCAGTCTAGCAGGTCCCTTGGCTCCCAGGCTGGGCCCCACTCAGGGCCACTCAAATGGGGCCACGCATACTGCCTGCCAGGATGGAAATCAGTTAAATAGGTAGTAAGAGTATGTGAATCTGGGAATCAGTATAACCTTAACTATATCAGATATTAAGATTATAGTATGATCAGCAGGATGAAGACCTTGTCAGCTAAACAGCCTAAGAAAGTGAAACGCTATGTGGTTCACCAAGGGCTCGTTATCCTAACCTCTTTCTTTTTTTTTTTTTTTTAAAGATTTATTTACTTATTTATCCCCCCCTTGCTGCTTGTGCTGCTGTGTCCATTCGCTGCGTGTCTTCTCTGTGTCTGCTTATCTCCCCCTTGCTGTGAGGTCTTGCCGCATCAGCCCACGGCGCCGCGGGAGCCGGCCTGCCCTCACAAGGAGGCGCCGGGAAGCGAACCCGGGGCCTCTCACATGGTAAACGGGTGCTCTATCCATTGCGCCACACCCGCTTCCTGCCGTGAGGTTGCTGCATCAGCCCACCACACCGCTCAGGCCGGCGTGCCCTCACAAGGAGGCCTCGGGACGCGAACCCGGGCCTCCCATATGGTAAACGGGGGCTCTATCCACTGAGCCACACCTGCTTCCCCTCCTAACCTCTTTTCTAGGGCTTCAAATGTCAGGAGTTACGTTTTCCTAACATTTCATGTTTTTTTGTGCTTTATAGTCTAAAGAGACTTTTACAGACTACTAGAAAAGGTAAAAACAAAACAAATGCTGTAAGAAATGGGATTAAGAAATCTAGATTAGCTGCCTAACAAAAAGAAGTAATGATAGGGATAATCTAAAATACCACATAAACCTAAAAATTTTTTAGCTTATTTCCCTCCCTAGAAACGGAACCATTACCTAGGGATGGAAGGCATGATACAAAGGAAAAAAGGTTGACAGATTGGGCTACATAGAAATTACAAGTCTTTGCACTTCGGCAAAATGAAACTTCAATGTCAAAAGAACAATGACACACTGAGAAAAAATATTTGTTATAAACATATAATAAAGGATTAATATACTTACTATACTGAAAACACAAGTCATTAAGAAAAAAAGGAACTCCAAAAGGAAAATGAGCAAGGAACATAAACATGCACTTCACAGAAGAAAAACAAATAGCCAATAATGTCCTGGTTAAAGAACATAGGCTCTGGAGGATTTGACTACTGGAGGTCAAATCCTGGCTTGGCCATCTCCTAGCTGTGTGCCCTTTGGCAAATTATTTTACTTATTTATTTACTTATCTGTGCCTCAATTTCTTCGTCCGCTATTCTGAGGATTAAATGTAATATAATTATAATGATATTATATGTAAAGTACTCAGAAAAGTTCCTGGCACATAGTAAGCATTCAGCAAATGTTACCTGCTATTATTATTATATTTATCATCATCATATAAAAAAATGTTTGGCATTACCTAGAATTAAGAAAAATGAAAATAAGAATAAGATACCATTTTTATGCGAATCAGATGGCTAACATGAAACCGATTAATAGAATTTATGGTTGGAAAAGTATGGAGAAGGAGACTTTCACATCTGGTGGGGAGTGAAAACAGATTCAGCTTTCTGGAAGGCAACTCTGGAAAGATATATTAAAATGCTTAAAAAGTACATACCCTTTGACACAAATTCTACGTGTAGAATTCATCCTAAGGCGCTTGCTGAACAAATGCCTGAAGATGTACCAGGTTATCTCAACATTAATCATAACAAAAAATTGTGAATAATTTAAACAACCAACATGGAATCTTAAATAACCAACACAGAATACATCATGGAATCATCTAACAGTGGAATTCTAAATGAATGAATTCCAAAATGATGTCAGGTTATAGTTACTGACCTGGAACTCTGCCTATGATATATTTTTAAGTGAAAAAACAAAACTAAACACAACAGGTCACAAAAGATTATGTATGGTGTGAGACAAACCCAAACTCTTCCCTTGGATTCCAAGGCCCGACAAGGTCCAGCGCCTCCTACGCTCTGACTTTTCTCCTACCGCTTTCTTCCCTGCCTAACTTGCTCTAGCCTCCAGGTTCTTGAGAGGTGTTCCCGATGCACCAAGCTCACTCCCACCTCAAGGTTTCTGCATATGCTCTTCCTGCCTGGAACGGCTTCTCCTCAGGTCTTTCTATGGCTGGCTTCCTCCCTTGCTTCAGGTCTATTCAAGCATTACCTCCTCAGGGAAAGCTCTGCTGGCCACTCCAGTTAAATGCTGCCCCTGTCCCCTCCTCACCTGGCACTTCTCTATCCCCTGACCTTGCTTTCCTTGCCCCCCCCAAAAAACATCCATCACTAACTAAACATATTTATTTTTTTTCTTGTTTATTGTCTTTCTTCCTCCCCTGGATTGTAATTCCCACACAGGAAGTACTCAACAAGCATCTGTAGACTGTCTCAATGAATGAAGAATACGTATCTATATAGACTGGAAGAATACCCACTAAATTGTTTATTGTGATTAATCTCTAGAAGAGCAGGTGTTGTGTGATGTCGAGTTTCCTTTTTATACTTTTCTGGGGTTTCTGAAATTTTTACAATAAACACGTAATACTCAGAAAACAATAAAACCATCTCAGTTTTGAAAAACAAAATTTTACCTTCCTAATTTTGTTCTAAGCTTGTAACAGTACTAATATTTTGATGATGCTCTTTCATGGTTTGTAACAACTATTTCACAGCAATGCAGGGTATTGGTGGTGGGTGATGCTTGGAAGTCCTGTATGCTGATATGCATGTTTATTTTGTCAGTTCACAACTTTTACTATACACTTATTGTTTATGTATGTTCATGTAGGAATTATATATTTCAATAAAATAATAAAATTTTATTTTTAAAAAAGCAATTTGTTCCCTTCAATTTGATATTTGGGGTTAGTAGCAGATGTGTTTTCTATATGAATGAAGAAGACAGCCCAGGATTTACAGGATTTACATCTGCCCTGGATAATTCTCAAATAGCAATAACTGAAATATTCATGCAAGAGAGACACACACAAAACAAAAACAAACACAAAATCACAACAAAATCAAATCAGAGTGCGAACATTGTTACCAGTGGCAGGCTCGCATGGAACTGGTGTGTAATATTTGGAGTACACTTCATCTTTTGGCCGATCAGGAAATACGTAGATAAGGTAATTCAGGTCCCCCAGGCGGTCGGCCAGGGACCGGATGGAGAAGTCTCTGGTGGTAAAGGGCATCAGATTCCAAAACATTCGTTCCTCTAGACCAATAAAAAGAATAATCACATTCAAAACTTGATTTCTAAAAGGAAATAGTAAAACCCAAATATACTACAAATTAAAGCTCTCCATTAAAATTCTCCAATAAAAATCTCCATGGAAATAACCACAGGTTGTAAAGTAGTTTTAAGAAGTCATAGGTAGATAGCAGGTAATGTACACATCAATACATCACTTCCCTGAAGAGCCAATGATCTGAGGGTGAAACTCTTCTCCAGAAGAAACAGTTCGCATTGATCGCACTACCCGATTCCCTGTACTTAAGTATATAAGTAAGATGGGAAAAATGCCCATAGCCAGAGGAAGCGTGAGAGCTATTAAAAGCTATTAAAATCTTTAAGTCACAACAAACAAGCAAGCAAACTAGCAAGCTAAGCTACTTTGACCTTATGTGAGGGTTAGAGGAAAAAACTAAGATTCCTGGATGGAAATGATCGATGGCAAAACCTTTTGTTAATTCAGACAAAGGAAAAAATAAAATAACATAACATTACTACTCTAATGACTCCAAATCAAAGTGATTTTTCACTGAAATAATAATGATAAGGCAAACATTTCAAAAGAGAGGCAGCTGAGACTCTGCATAGGCTGCTGTATTATAGGTAGCCACGTCATGGTTATATATTTGTGTTTCCCATAATTAGTTCTGGCCCCAACAAATAATATGTACTCAATAGGTTGTTAAAGTAATTTAGCAACAAAAGCAGCTAATTAGGGCCAAGATATGTCTTAGAAAGGGAGAGGCACTCACGAGAATCAAACTTCCAAGCAATAGTGATCCCACCAATTTCAGAGTCACTGAATCTCAGCAGGAAGGTCCCATCTGGCTTGTTAATGAGCAGGTCATGGGCCTGTTGCTTGTTCACGAAACCTAAAATAGCCCTGGATCACAGAGGACAAAGGAGCAGAAGCAGAGTGTGATATTTTAATGTTAGAAAGAAGAGCTTCTTACTCTACTGCTAACCTAAGAAAAGACAATTCTCACCCATCATTCCAATGAGGCTTGAGGTGTTTTTTTAACACTTCCATCACACCGTCAAACCACTGCCAAAAAGTGTAATTCCGTCCTGGTAAATTCTCCTGGTTGAATATATAATGAACACAAGAAAGCAAGAACAACTTGATATATTAATCTGCATATAGTTATTTTGGAAAAAAATTAAATGGGAAACAAACATCTACACTATCAGAAGCATACAGATATATGCCTGAGTTTTACCAAATAGTCCTACAATCAAGAAACAGAACAGAGTGGAAAAGAAAAAGGGAGGGGAAAAAACCAAGAGCAGTTACCAGCCCCCAGTGGAGCCTCACTACAGACACCTGCACTGGGTCTGGGCTGGCCAGTGCCCACTCTGTTCACCAGGGCTGCGACCAGCAGCAGCAGCACCACCTGGAAGCTTGTGAGAAATGCAGCACTTCAGGCCCCATCTTAGACCTGCTGAATCAGAGCCTGCATTTGAACAAGCTGCCCATGTGATTAGTATATCTTAACTGAATGAGATCACACTGTGAGGCCAAAGATCTCTCTCCATCATACAGTTTGTTACCAATAATTATCAGCAAAATGCACTTACCCGACTCTATTGGAAGGCAGAAGTTTCACTGCAATGGCAAAGGCAGACCATCTAGACACCTGTTTCCCTATCAAACCTCCCCTGGCTACCAGCAACCCTGCTGGCCAACTTTTTAACACAGTCCCATTTAAAAGAGTGAAAGACTCAGGGACAATCAGCTATGTGAATTAAGGGCATTTAAAACACTTCTGGAGAGGGGGGACAGTAAGTTAATGAAAGATAACTCTAAAGTCAGTCAAAGACTTGACATGTGACATCTGAATTACCAGATGCTAAAGGAAAAGGTCCCTTTGTCAGCCTCTCCTCTCGGGGGTAGAGGGTCCCATTGGAACCTGACTTTGCATTATACATCAGGGAATGTCAGAAAGTTAATGGGACAGAGTGATGCAATTCTGATCATCGCAAAAGCTTAACTTCTCATGACTTATGTTTGCTTTGCTCTGTTTCCTTTATAACCTTTATAAAGGAAGATAATACACTAACTGTACCCCAAACTTAACTTATTTAAATATGCAAAGACGTAATTTTTTACCTAGGGATGGAACTCTCAGAAGCTTCCTATTACTTTGGGTACATTTTATTAGAATGAATAACAAAGTGTCAGGACTGGGATTGAGCTAAGGTACCACTTGGTGGCGCACGCTCCTCACCCGGTTGAACTGGGACCAGGACACCGACATGCTGTTGTAGTCCTCGAGGTGGCTGCTGCTGCTGTTGAACAGCTTCTGCGCCAGGAACACGAGGTTCTCCTTGGTCAGGCCCCGGCTGCTCTGCACTTCTGCCTTGAATTTCATGTTGAGCGCTTCACACAGCTGAGGCCACAGCACCTTGTCAGGCACAGCAAATGGCACCCTGCCCTGAGGGAGAGGAGCCAGACTCTTAGGAGAACACAGTTGCATGATTTGTTCCCGCAACCCATGAAAGATCAATCTACAGCTGGAAGTAGTTACAAACATTTGTCTTGCAAAGCCTGAGGATAAGCTGAGATTTAGCAGGTTCCATTTAGCCTTTACACATGACCTAGAAGGTCACCCCCATGCTATCTATGCTGTTTCGAAAACCAACTCTCTATTCCTAGGTTCTGGGAGCCATGAAAACAAAACATAATCAAGGTCTGGCTCTTATATTGTAACCTCACTGGGAATTTAGAAATCTAAAAGGCGGGAAGAGGGTGTGGCTCAATGGCTAGAGCTCCCGTTTACCATATGGGAGGCCCCGGGTTCGCTTCCTGGGGCCTCCTTGTGAGGGCAGGCCGGCTCGCGCCGCATGGTGGGCTGATGCAACGGGACCTCACAGTGAGGGGGAGATAAGCAGACACGGAAGAAACACACAGCGAATGGACACAGTAAAACACAAGCAGCAAGGGGGGGATAAATAAATAAATAAATAAATCTTTAAAAAATAATAATAATAATAATCAGTCTTATAAAAAAAAAAAAAATCTAAAAGGCTGGTTCTACAACTACAAGCAAGAGAGTCCCATCCATCGGCTGTATGGGATCTAAGCATCCTCTCAAATAGAGGTGGAGTGGACATCACCATCCCAGAATCCTAGGATTGGGGAATGAACAATGGACTAGAGTGGACTTACTGGTATCCTACAATAGACTTGTTGTGATTCTAGCAATGGAAGAAATTACAGCATTGATGTGGAGGCAGTGGCAGGATTGTGTGGGAGAGAGTTTAAACTACAATGTGAACTACGGTCCATGCTCAATGGCAATGCCCCAGGATGCGTTTATCAATTGCAATGAATGTGCCACACTAATGAAGGATGTTGTTTATGTGGGAAAGTGTGAGCGGTATGGGGAGTGGGGCATATGGGAAAGCCTATATTTTTTGTGTAACATTTGTGTAATCTAAGTATCTTTTAAAAAATTTTTTTAAATAAAATAAAAAAACATAAAATGTTGGTTCTCTAGGTACAGAGAGAACAAGTATGAGTATGTGTGTACACATGTGTGTGCACAGTGTAATACTTGCCCATGACACCTTCTGCCAAGAAGCCTAGCTCAAAGTGAAAGAATTTAAGATGGATGAGTGGAAATTGCAAGACAGACGGCTTTCTAGTTAAGAAATAGGGTAGAATATGAATTTTTATTACTGCTTTTCATTCCATTCAGCCATAGTGCTTCATTTTATCTTCTTTTAATTACTATAATTTGTTGTCGATTAGGTGATTCCTTCACATAATAGAAAATTCAAAAAGTACAGAAGGGTATACAGTGAAGTCATTTTCCCATTCCTGTCCCCCAGAGACCCAGTTTCTCTCCTCAGAAGCACCTAATCTAGTTTCCTGTATAGACCTCCCAAGGTATTCTTCACATGCCAACCAATGTATATATATATATAGTTTTCCCCTTTTTTCACATAAATGGTACCATAAAGCCCACGTGTTCTGCATCTCACTTTTTTTCACTTAATACTATTATCTAGGAGACGTCATAACAGTACAGAAAGAAATGTCCCTTTCTCTGTTATGGCTGCAAGGATTAGAAAGACCCTGAGAGTCCCAAATCCCACCCATGGATTCATCCATTTACGTATTATTCCAAATACTATTTACTGAATATTAACTACATGACAAGCATTTCGTAGGTTATTAATTTATTCTTCCCAGCAATCCAACCGCATATCATTATTCTTGTATGTTGCAGAAACTTAAGCTCAGAGAAGATAAATTTTCCATGAAAATGGCAGAGCTTGGATTCAAATCTTGGCCTGGCTGCAAAGCCCATGTTCTTCCCACATTTTTCCATGCATTTCTGGGGGAATAATACATGAAAGACATTCCTAGCAACACCAAGATCTTGAGTTCCGCGCACCAAAGGAATCCACTCACAGGCTCTGCAAAAGCATTGTCCCAGAGAACGGTGGCTGTGGCATTGTTGTCCTGGCTGCCATGCACAATCACCACCACGGGGAGGGACAGCGTCTGGAAAGACACAGGAGAAGGGCTGAGAGCCCACAGGCCTCACAGGCCTCACATCCTTCCCCTTCTCTTTTCTCATTATGTCGCAACACTCTCATTCTCTTCAAGTTTCAGTAAGTATCACCCTAGACACAGAATCTGAATGCCTCCAAGAATAATACGACTTGTCACACTGGCACAATCTTAGAAATTTTAGACTTATTTAATAAGGATTAAAGGAAGGATTGCGGTAAGTTTCTCAAGTGACATGGAGAACAAGAGAGAAGAGAAAAGAGTTTGGAAACACTTTTGGGAAAAAATAAAGAACAGATGTCTAAAATTGACTGCAACTGTTACTCAAACTCAAATTCATCTTGAGTGACTTTTCTCATAATTCATTTTTGACCTGTATATACCTCCATCTGTTTCAGATCACGACTGTTTGTTTCTGTTCATGTCATAAGAGAATCTAAGAGATGCAGTTCTAGGGATGAGGACTCCCCATTTTCTGTTCACAAATAGTTAAAAAGAAGGCACTATGCGGAAAAAACCTTTTGTGATATAAAGTACACATGCCCACACACACTGTTGTGGGAAGTCTTTATTTACCTTGACCTGAAACACTAGCTCATTTCCACCAACACTGAACTGTGATTCAAATAAGATTGTAAATTTTTCTTCTGTCACAGACTCTGCTCCACGCCGGTCAGATCTCTTAATTCGTTTCAAAGACTGCAAAAGAGAAAAAAAAAGGTAAAGCCCTTAAACAATTAGAGAAAATTTGTTCTTCTTCTTCTCCCATGCTCACCATGTTCCTGAAGTGGGCGCTGAGGGTGCCTGTGGCCTGGTGATACTCCATCACGCAGCAGTTGTTCAAGATCTCCCCACTGTAATCGCTGCAGAGCAGAGAGAAATGCCAGCTCCAAATCCATTCCATTCTCAGTATGTGTGTAGTCAGAGAATATACTTAGGGTAGTATGATTTAGGGTGAAAACACTTATATCACTCAGAGAAAATGACAGCTGCATAAAATTTTCAAAAATTTTCTTGGACGTTTTCTTAATAAATGAAACAAAATCATAATATCTTCAGAGAGAAGCCCTATCTTCGTTCTATGATAGAAGAGGCAGAGGCGCTAACAGGGTCTGATGTGAGAATGTGCCTGAATTCCAGTTTCTTAGGAGGCAGGATTACTTTCTTACTACTGCAATCTATCAAGGAAAGTAGTAGAGAGTGAGAAGTGGCGCAATTACTTGCGGGTGTTTTCGTTCTTGAGCAGAGACTTGGCCTGCTGCTCACTGATGATCGTGGCCTTCACCTGGGGAGGGTTCATGTGCACATTCAGCTTCCCGCCCACCAGCAGGCGCACGGTGGCCGCAAACTTGGTCTGGGTCTTCAGGACCTGAGGGGGCTGCTTCTCGATGATGAAAGTGCTGCAGGGGACACAGGGGACCAGAAGAGGCA
>JAQZBX010041689.1:8806-22359 GCA_029593785.1 Cabassous unicinctus | reverse complement strand
GCCCGATGAGGCTTTGCCTTGCACCCAGCGGTACCAATCACAGCATAAGCTAGGAGCATGTTTTTGCAGGTAAACAATTTAAAAAGGAAAGATATCGCTATTATGATTAAGATTATAACCAGGGTGAAAGAGGCCCCAAGTTCTGAAGTGCCCAGTCCTCCTCCGAGAGCTAAGCACCTCCATTGATGGCCGCCACAAGTAACAATGCTTTAATATTCGTACATCAATTGTAAGAAATTTACCACACATGAAAATGTTTCTAATGAGGTAGAGTGGGAAAGTGGGAGGGAGCGGTTCGGTATATGGAATCCTCTATATTTTCTATGTGACTTTTCTGTAAGCTACAACTTCTTTGAAGATAAAGAAAAATAAATAAATAAATAAATAAATAAGACACTGGAGAGACATATGGAAGAAATTGTCAATGTACAAAAAAGATAATAGATCTTACAGTGATGAAAGACACAATGAAAATTTTTAAATTTTATTATTTTTTGTATTTTATTTGTATTTTTAATTATTATTTTATTTTCTTACTTTTTTATTTGTTTATTTTTTTGGCTTTGTTTTTTGGGAGGTTTTGGATTGCAGAAGGGTCACAGCTGTGGAAAGGGAGGATCACTGGTGTAGGATGTCAGTGATAGGGTATGCATAGGGAGGTGTCCATGTCCTTTGATGGCATATGAATATCTTCAAGTGTTCAGGAGGCATTGTCTCGGTGGGTGGAGACCAACACAATAACCAAAAGAATATTGAATTCCCATCCTGGGAAGTCCTGCTACATTCCCTAATAGAGCAGCAAGAATCCCCCAAGTACATGGACAGTGCCATGTGAAGGAGGACAGACCATTACACCAGGCCCTTGAGATTGATGGTTGTACTTAGAACCTTTTCTAGTGAAATTGAAACTTAGCCAAGTATTATGGGGTGCCTAAGGGTTATCTCCTGAAAGTCTCCTTGTTGTTCAAATATGGTCTCTCTCTAAGCCAAACTCAGCATATAAATCACAACCTTCCCCCCAGTGTGGGACATGACTCCAGGGGATGAGGCTCCCTGGCACTGAGGGATTATTACCAAACACTGACTACTGATGCATCTGGAAAAAGACCTTAACGAAAAGGGGGAAATATTAAATACAAATGAGTTTTTATGGCTATGAGACTTCAAAGTGAATCAGGAGGTTATTCCAGAGGTTATGCTTATGCATGTCTCAGCAGGACCTCATTGACTGCCATGGTAAACAGTGCATCAAAGAGTGGGCTCCTGGGGCTCTTAAGGCCTCTAGAAACATCTAGATACTATAAGCAGGGCAGCCAATCTCAGGAATTTGACACCCTGTCAATGGGCCTTACTTTGGAATATATGCTCCCTAATGTAACAGAGTTAGACTTATTTATAATTTCCTTACACATGGCTCTTCTGCCCCTTTTATTTGAACCTAAAACTAGCACTATATTTGATAAATATATGTCCCAGAAACCTAAATCTTCAGTCTGTTCATATGCTGGTTCAGCCCAGAATCTCAGCAGAGTTGCAACACCTACTCACCTGATCATTGGACTAACTTAGAACAACTAACATAAGGATGCTGATGGACAATACCCTTCCCAGGAAGTGAAGAATGTCTGCAACTGCAAGCAATACAGTTCCATCCACCTGCCCCATGGGATCTAAGCCCTCTGTCAATCGGAGACAGTGTGGGCACATCACCATCCCCAAATCCTCAAGATTGAGGAATGAACAAACATAAGGGAAGAAAGCAGCTACAGACTAAAGTAGACTCATGATTATTCTAGCAATGGAAGAACTGGTATCATTGATAAAAAGGCAGTCACCACCAGAGTTTCTGATGGGAGGGAAAGGGAAGAACATGTGCAACATGGGGGCATTTTTGAGACATTGGAATTGTCCTGCATGACATTGCAATGACAGATACAGGCCAATATACATTTTGTCAAAACCTATAAAATTGGTCAGGGCAAAGTGTAAACTGTAATGTAAACTATAGTCCTTGGTTAGTACAAAGCTTCAACATATATCCATCAGTTATAACAAAGGTACTACACGAATGAAAAATGTTAATATGGGAAAGTGTGGCAGGGGTAAGGAGTGAAGTATATGGGAATCCCCAATACAATACTTTTGATGTAACATTTATGTAATCTAAAGCTCCTTTCAAAATAAAAAAATATTTTAAAAAATTCTATAGAGGTTTAAAGTAGACTTGAGCTGGCATTAAGAAAAACTCAGTAAACTTGAATATAAGACAATGGAAATGATTTCGGTTGAGGAGTACAAAGAATAAAGAATGAAAAAAGTGAAAGAAATTTGCACACCAATATTCATAGCAGCATTATTCACAATTGCCAAAAGATGGAAGAAACCCAATAGTCCATCCACAGATGAAAGGCTAAATAAAATATGATATATACATAGATTGGAAGACTAAATATTGTTAAGATGTCAATTTTATCCTAAGTGATTTTCAGATTCAGTGCAAACCCAATCAAAATTCCAACATCCTTCTTCACAGAAGCAGAAAAGCCAAGCATTAAATTTATATGGAAGGGTAAGGAGTCCAAAATAGACAAAACTGTTTTGCAAAATAAGAATAAAGTTGGAGGACTCACACTTGCCAGGTTTGAAACTTATTACAAAGCTATAGTCATAAAAACTGTGTGGTACTTGGAAAAGGATAGACATATAGACCAGGGGAATGAAATTAATAGTTCAGAAATAAACCCTCATATCAATGGCCAATTGACTTTTGACAAGAGTGCCAAGTCTATTCAATGGGGAAAGAATAGTCTCTTCAAAAAATGATTCTGGGGGAAACTGGATATCCATTTGCAAAAGAGTGGAGGTGGCCCCCTATATCCTACCATATTCAAAAATCAACTAAATGGATCAAAGACCTAAATATAAGAATCAAAACTATAAAACTCTTAGAAACCATAAGGAAGCATCTTCATGACCTTGTGTTAGGCAATGATTTTTTAGGCTTTATACTAAAAACAGAAGCAACAAAAGACAAATGAGACTTTATCAATATTAAATATATTTGTGTATCAAAGGATTCATCATAGAAGTTAAATAGCCAAGAGAGTAGGAGGACATAATTAGAAACAACATATCTGAGAAAAGTTTAATATCTAGAATATAAAAAGTGTAAAAAAAAACAGCTAAATTTAAAAATGGGCAGAAGATTTCAATAGATATTTTTGCAAAGATGATATACAAATGGCCAAAAAGTACAAGAAAAGATTCTTAACATCATTAGCCATTAAGATAACAAATGAAAACCACAGAGATATAACCATTTCACACATAATAGAATGGCTACTTTTAAAATAATGGAAAAGAACAAGTGTTTGGAGAGGACGTGGAGAAATTGGAACACTTGTTTATTATTGGTGAAATGTAAATTGATGTAGTCACTGTGGAAAACAGTTTGGCAGTCCCTCAGAAAGTTAAGCACAGAATTACCATATAGCCTCTTAATCCTGATTCTATATATATACCCAAAAGTATTGAAAGTAGGGACTCAAATTGCCAAAGGTGTAAGTAACCATGTACCGATCAAGGGATGAATGCATAAATCAAATGTGGCATATACACACAACAGAATATTATTCATTCCTAAATAGAAATGAAATTGTGATACATGTGACAATATGGATGAACCTTGAAGACATGTTGAGTGAAATAAGCCAGACACAAAACAAAAATATTCTATGATCTATCTTATATAAAATAATTATAATATGCAAATTCAAAAGCCACAAACTAAAATACACGTTATCAGGGACCAATGTTAGTATAGGAAATAGGGAGTTAATGCTTAATTGGAGTTGTATTTCTGTTTGGAGTGATGGAAAAGTTTTGGTGATGGATGGTGGTGATGGTAGCACAATATTTTGAATATAATGAACACCACTGAATTTTTCTTATCTTTTTAAATGGTTAAAATGGGAAATTTAGGTTGTATATATGTTAGCATTAAATTTTTTTAAAAATACCTTAGAATTACACAATGCAAATAATGAACTGTAATGTGAACTATGGACTACAGTTAATAGTACAGTTATAATAATATCATTTCATCAATTGTAACAAAATTACCTCAGTAATGCAAAATGTTAATAATAGAGAAAACTGTGCATGTAAGAAGAGTATATGGAAACTGTAATTTCTCCATAATTTTTCTGTAAACCTACAACTGTGTAATACAAATAAGCTTTATAAAAGATATCCACTCATGAATAAAACAATGCAAAATGTTAAAAAACAAAAATAATAGTTGGGAAAAAAGAGATACATACTTAAAATTATAAGGTATTCTTTTAGGAATTTCATTCCCAGATACAATAATGTAGAATCAAAATAGACTAGATTGTGAACAGTTATTTGAAATTAAAATCCAGGAGACTTGATTTTTCTAATAAAAATGCTTTTAATCAATAACTATTATCAGTATTTTTCTATTCTAACAATTGATTCACTAAGATGAACATTAATACCAAAAGATGACTCTAATGTCTTCAAAAAATTTAAAAACTCAGATTGTCTTTCTAAACATTGTTTTTCATTAAATGTAGCTCAGCCTCTCAAGAGAATTTGTTTACGCTGAAGTTATTGAAGATGTCTGTCAAAATGGCTAGCATTTTTTCTTCATTCAGCTCTCTTCTTCACTGCCATGTCTATTGTCCAAGCAACTTGGCAAAGCAATGTCTGAGGTCATACTCATAAAAACTTGTAGGTACAATAAGAATGTTAAACATCTCTCAACCTTGGCCCATGACAGCCACTTATCAGAGTCCTTGATGTGCTTTACTTTTGTTTACTTGTTTGAGATATTGGCATATGTGGTTTTGTTCCTACTAAGTTTTGCTTTTATTCTATTGGTTTTGGAGTAAGGGAAATTTTTAGAGATATCAAGGTTATAAAATTAAATGGCAGCAGGCACGGAGGGATACTTAGGACATAAATTGTCAAATGTGTGCAAAAGAATGCTAAGAATTAATCATGGGATATTTGCTCATAATTGCATCTACAGCACCTAGCATATAATCTCACATCCATTAAGTGTTTAATTAAGTTGTTTGAGTGAGTAAATGAAAAGTAGATTATTCTAATGATGTACTTACATATTGTAAGATATGCAATAATACCTTCGAAACTGCAAGAAAACATGCTTTTGTTGTTGCTGTTTGGTTGTTTTATTTTTGTTGCTATTGTTACAAAATGGGATGGATCAAAAAGAGAGGTAAAAGAAGAGAAAGAAGATGCTATTCTGTATAAATGGAAGTCTTCCCAAAGACTTCTCCCAAGTTTCTCTTTCTAAACACCTGACAGAGTGCTCCATTTTTGGATATTCTGCTTTCATCCAAGAGATGGACTTACCGACATTTATAGTTGCCTCAAAATCATCTTCTGTCAACCTTTACTACCTGCCCATGACTTTGTACCCCTTTCCCAAAGCATTGAACAAAACCATCATCTACTCATGCCGATCTGCGACAGGTCATTCATTCCCTGCTTAATCCCTGAGATACGCTGTGTCCAAATTTAATTTGCCAACACATCAATTCTTGGTCATGCCATGTGGGAGATTTTGGTTTTCTTTTAGCCCTTTCATTTGTGCCCTTTACCTATTTCCCCCATCTTCCAAAACTTCATTCTCTACCAACCCATATAAAAGATTTTTATGGAATATGTAAAAGAGCAAGGACTAGGTATCCCTGAAATCTGGAATACCAGATACTACATAGTAACTATCCAACATGAATTTGCTGAATAGATGAAGACTTCTGATACTTGTCTTTTATCTCATGATTTTAGGTTTCTCTCTGTGTGGTTGGTGTCATACCCTGTATATAGCCTATATTCTTTGAAAAAACTAACTGGACCCTTTGCTCCCTATTAGTGATTTGAGAAAAAAGTAAAAAAAAAAAAAAAATCTCTATGCCTCTTATCTTGTTACTGGGCTTCCACACATATACTCTCAGGAAATGGGAATGGCTTAAGGATAGCCATACCTTTTTTTGGCCTCCACCACTTACAACTCAATGGCTCCCTCCAGTGTTCAATACTTATCATATTACTATACTGGGAAGAGTTTGAATGGAATTCCTAGACCAGTACTTTTAATTGCCACAAACTAGTATACTGTCTGTCCTACTGTTTTTGTTGAGGCCAATACAATTGAAAACAAAGCAAAGCAAAAACAAAAACAAACTCAAAACAACCAGGATTTCCTTAAGGATCTTATGCTAAGAATCCTCAGCTCCAACTAATACTAGAAATACTGAGTGGGAATAAAGAAAAATTGCTTGACCCCCTCTGGTAGCCAAAATACGTAATATGGAGATAATAATGAGGTCTTCAAAATTTATTAAACAGCTTTATTTTTAATATTTCTTTAATTCTTTAATTTGTACTTCAATTCATTAGTAATTGGGTAATGATATATACAACAGGAATCAAATAGCTAGTTATATAATAATATTTGGCTCTTTTCCTAGTCACTCTAATATTTCAAACTGGAAAGGGCATGCTTTGGAAAGGATTAAGAGGTTATGTGAGGAGCATTTTAGTAAAATATCAATATCACTAACAACTGCCATGCCCCACTTCAGCATTGTAGACTTAATATACTTCGGTATGAAAGCAGAATCATAAAAGTACCTGGTATCTGCTTATCTGAGCTGCAAAAATGAAGTGAGAGAGGTATTCATGCTGCAAGCTATATATCCTGGCTGCTTGTTATGTGCTGGACAGGTATGCTTCCAGGATGCTTGAATTATGCTTCATAACACTTCATTATGTTTTCCATTGGGGTATTGGCCACCAAATTGACTCAATAAGGATGAAAAGCTCAACATTCTGCCTTTTTCAAAACCACAACCAGGAACTTCATATCTTCCTTCACTCTATCCTAGCACATCAATGAAAGGTGTTTATGACCTTAGGCAAAGTCCACCAGTAGTTTGGGTGAACCATATCTGAAACAAGATCTTCAGGTATCTGCTCCTTTAGCACCTGTTCCTTGGTTAAAAATTTCTTGGGGAGCTCACAGGATAATTACATTTCAGCTGATTCTAATACATCTGATCTACATCACACTAGATGAAGAATTATCATGGATTTCTTGTGATTCTTGTTACTGCAGACAGGAACTAAATTAACACCACCTTAAGCATCACTTCTGTGTATATCTTCTTATGGCCCATAATGTGATGATAAGAATCAGTCAAATATTAGAATATTTTTGTTCTAATGCCACTGACCAACAAATCAGATAGTCTACTCTCAAATTTTGTTTATAATTCCTGAAATTTCTCCACTAAAACATCTTTTTTTTTTTTTTTTAACAAACATAGTTTTCATCCAATTTCAGTAACCTGTAAAACTATAGGCTGCACAGAATAATACTTATGGTCCCTTCTGAAGTGGTAAGTGTCAATCTATCTAGAATAAAGATCTATTCCATAACTCAAAAGTGGAGGATCCAATGGAAATTTGTAAAAAGAATTTATTTATTTACTTTTATGCTTCCCCCCACCCACCCATTTTTGCTGTTTCTGTGTCCATTTGCTGGGCAACTTTCTGTGTCCCTTTCCCACCCTCTCTTCTCATCCTTCTCTTCCTGCCTTCACTGGGATACGATCCTCGGAACCTCCGATGTGGGAGAGAGGATTCCTACCGCCTGCACCACCTTAGTTCCTTGCTTTTCGGTGTGTCTTATCTTGGCTCTCCCTTGTGTCACTCTCCTGCTATATCATCATCTTGCTGCATGACTCGTGGGGCCTGGTGGGTCACCCACTTGCAGGGCCTGGTGGCCCATGCACCTTCTATTTTTCCTTTTTTTTTGTTTTTACCAGGAGGTCCTGGGGATCAAACCCAGGCCCCTCCATGTGGGAGAGGGACGTCCAACCACCAGAGCCCCATATGTCCCCCTGCTATATCTCTTAAGGTTGACCAAAAATACCCAAAGTTACAGTTTTTTTCCATACAGGATGTAGGTGAATGTTTAGCCTACCTGATTATCACAAAATCAGGACAGTGAGAATATTCGCATGGAAATTGTTTTTTGTCTTTTCTTTGGAGAAAAGAGAAAATAACAATATCAATACTTGCTAGAAGCTAGAGGAAGCTGCCAGCACTGTCTATAAAGGAATCATCATTCAATTCTATGCCATATTCAATGTCCATTTTCCCCATGTTCATTTGTTCCATGCTTTCCCTGGTCTACTGTGATTGCAGTCTACTACAATATGCTTGTGATGTGCTCTGACCTGTGTTGAATTACTTAAAGAGGTACACTGTATCTGAAGCCGTATATTGAGCCTTGGTGTTTGGTTTATTGGTAATGTCAGAGGATTTTGAAAAGGAAAGGTCACAAGTTCAAGTGTTGTTAAGGATTTGGGTAATGCAAATGATAAAGCAGACATTAAATAATGTAATAGAAAAGGATAAGAACTGTGGCAAACCTGAGACCACAGTCCGTGTCTAAAAAGTTCAGCTGTACTTTGCTCCAACTGATTGAGCACATGGAGAAAAGTAGAACAAGTGTTATCAGATACCCTGCTTCTTAAGATATGCCATAAATATTGATTTTTGGTGAAATTTCCCCAAATTAAAATACTCTAAGAAAAAGAAATCGTATCTCCAATTTTGATACAGCCTTGAGCTGCCAATTTGTGATTTCATTGCTCTTCAAAAAAGGTTTATATTTTGATAAGAAGCATTCTTCTTATCAAAATCATGGAAATTCTGTGCTGCTCCAACTGGATTAGGGGGGAAATGGAGTGAGTCCCTTGGTGGGGTCTTTCAGGGCTCCGCTCTTGGCCATTCCCTATTGTCCACAGGCAAACCCATGAGCTACCCTGAAAAGCTTGTGTCAGTGCTTTCCTAAAGGCTTCCTGCAGCTTGCTTTCACTTTCTCTCATATTAATTGGCTCATTTCTGATTCTCTGAGAAATGGCAAACTCTTTTTGTATTGTGTTCCTTTTTAAGGTACTTTCTTTATTAATTGTTCTCCTATCACCCAAATTTCACAATCTTCATGCAACAATCGCAGGCCTGCCACTGTTAAATGGAGCAGGAACGACACTGCCAACTGTGATTAATTGTTCTTCTACAACAGCCTTCCACTCCAGTAAGGAAATAGGACACTACCCTCTTTAAATAGTTTTTTTTTCCCCCCAGCTAATTTAGGACCTACCTGAAGGCTAAGACTTAGGATCTAAGAAATGAAAACACAGTCTTATGGTCAAAAGACAAAAATCCTCTTTACTAATTCTCTACCAGTCTGTTCTAATGGAAAACTCAAGAAATTTCTGTTATTTCATTTTTAATTAATGACAACCCTAAATAGTTTGCTTTATATGTAGTCCTTTAAGCAGCATTATGAAACAGAGAAAATGTAAAACCCAGTTGCATGTAAGTTTTTCATGACACATGTTATATTGACTGTATTGCCGACATTTTTCTCTCTGGTTCTTTGGAAGTCAGTCTTGAATTTCTGCAGTTGGATAGTAACAGGGAATGTCTTTATCACAGCAACTCACTTGGATCTTCCTCTCCCAGTTACCAAACCTCATCCCCTCTCCTCTCCCTGTCTTTCCCTTTACCCTGCTTAACTCTTCATGGTTTCAGTGAACCCACAGCTGAGAAAAAGGGGTATTCATCAACAGCGTTAGCCCCATATGGACCATACTGATTGAGGGAGTTTATCTGTCTTCTTTGCCATGGAAGGAGGTTAAGACCCTACCTTCCATTTTGTGAAATGCCTCTTTTGTGAAATAAATAGATCAAGCCTTTAACATGTATTTCCTCTAAACTTTAAATGAGCACTATAAAGAGGGCATTGTCTCTATTTGAGAGAGAAGACATTAAAAGCCATAAAGGCTAAGTTTCTATGGAAGAGATAATCAAGCTATTCACTAAACATATCTCTTCTTCTCAGGCACCTAACTAAACTACATTTCTCACGTCCCCTGCAGTTAAGAGTGGTCATGCAACTGAGATAGAGGCAAAAGAATGTGATTAAACTGATGTCACTACAGCAAACAGTCTGTACCTTGGACATGGTTTTTACAGCACCTATCAATTTATACTTGTACTTCTGTTGTCCACATCAGAAACCCAGATTGTACACCTATATGAATACATGACTCTGCAGATAACTAGTTAAAATATTTTTTATTCTGTAGAAATGTAAAACTGTCAAACCCATTTTAGCCTTCCTTAGGTTGAATTAAATTTTCCATGCTAAATCTAAATATTAAATTATATCTCTGATGTCTTTAAAGGATTGCTATTGCTTAAACCTTACTTAGGTCGTTGTCTATAACAAGTGTAATTCATCAGACTAATTAGTGTCTTCATAGATTGCAGTTGTGTCTTATATAGCTTATGCCAATCATATTTCTCTTTGAATTACAAATAACTTAGTTATTAATTTCCCTTAATTTCAGAAAATTGAACCATTTTCTGTATGGAGTTAATAGAAACAATAATAATAATGCTGCAGTAATTTTAACTATTCTCCTAAGAGTTCAAAATCAGTTGTAAATATTGTTAATTATAAAATCATGCAATAAATTTTCAGTTTTTCTGTCTCTGTGTGTAATGTTACAATTGACAATGGATTTTCTAGAAACTGATTTTAATGTGTAAATAAGACATGGTAATATAAGTGATTTAACATGCCATGTAAAATAATCAAATTGGCATATGCAAGGATAGAAAGGGATTTTTTTAAAAAGTTAAGCTAAAGAACCAATATTTTGGTATCTTTCACTGAGTATTTCACTATACTATTATTGCTCGCCTCTATCAGGCTTGAATATTTCTGCAAATTTTTCTCCCACTTTCTTCTAACGTTCATCTTCCAGGTAGTGCAGTGTATTTTTAAATTACTTTATTAAAAAGATTAATATTGAAATGTAATGTTGGGATAGGTGACTACAAAGGCCTTTCAGGAAATGTGTTGGCTTACAACTTGAGGGAATTTTAAACTCGTAGTCAAATGCTGGAACTATTTGAACAGCTGAGCAAAGTAAGAAAGAGTTCAGTTAAAATCTTTATAATTTTCTCCACCAAAAATTTCCAGATTACCTCATGTAACCTAGACATGCCTTATTTCCTACAAATATGTTAAAACCCCTGAAGTGTCTAGAAGATTCAAAGATCCTAGGTTCCTACATCTTTCATTTCACTGGCATAAAAGGGCATGCTTCTTTACAGGTTACTAGGCACGTAACTGACTTTTCTGTGGAGTAATATTTCCAAGGTATTTTTTGATATTTTTGAATGAAACGACCATGCACAACTCCCATTTCCTATAGTAACCTTGGAGCATTGTGAATGACAAATCATAATTCCAATTTGGTTCTGAGTGTTTGCATTGAAAAGTGCCATTCTCGTGAGAGCTTCTATCACCATGGAAGGAGTTGTAGCCTTGGATGAAGGCTGTGGCAGAGATTGCCCAAAGAAGGCTGAAAAGTTTTATATTGAACTTCTTTCTAGTAGTGTAACCTTAAGTAGCTTATGTAAATATTATCTATCAGTCTCACATATCTCAACATGACAAATAATACTAGTTTCAAAATTTTGTTAGAATAGAAATAAATATCATGGATCATAGAATAAGATTACTTTGTTACTGGACTTGTTACTCTTGGTTATGCCAATATTTAAGCCAAATAATGCATACAGTTCTATTTCTTTTTTCATTCAGAACATAATGCTACAACTTTAAGAAAGAGGAAAATTCACTTCAAGCAATCACATAATGAGAGTAATTAATTATTATGGAATAAATTAATTATTTTCATATTATTGTTTGAGGCTTTGGAGGCAAGAAGATTACTTGAATTATAGATTTGGTTCACTTTAATTGATGGCAGTTTCTTTAAGATTGTTTTTATATACTCTATGAAATTTAATTTTATGGTGAGTTGCCATAAAATAATTTGATTCTGATGTTACAAAGCAATGGCTGCATATATTGCTTTTATACTGGGCTTTTCCTAAACAAAATTCACCTTTGGAAATATCTATCTTACTTAGTTATCAAGGGATAATGCCTTTATTCCACAAATAATTGAATAAAAGTTACCATATTTAGCACTGGCATTTTTGTTAACTTGTGATTGATTTTGAGTTTAATTAAAAAGAAATTACTGTGGGCTGGTAATTTACAACTCAAGTACTGGAAATCTGAGTTTCTGTTATTTTTAGTTTTAGAAGTGGAAGTTTGGAATTGTTATATGTGTCATGTAATTTTTCATGATTTAAAAGAATAAGGTTTTACAAAAATGATATGTTTTCTAAACTCACATTATAATTTTTTCATAGACAATACAATTTTCTTTTTTTTTTGCCATATACAGGTTCTCAGAATCTAAACTTCAGGCATTCCTTTTACCTCAAGAAGGGCAATGTGCTGTCCCTCAGAGAAACTGTAGTAATAGCTCTACAAATCAGAATCCTACCATACAAGTCAAAATTCAACACACTGTGAAGAAAGGACTATGGTAGATCTCATGAGCCATATATCACAAATCTCTACAATGGGAACCATCTTGTCATTGGAGGATATTGTGTTCAGAAGCCATGATATGAGAGGTGGCCTTATTTTTTTATGGCTGGCTGCAAAGTCCATTACACTTGACAGTGATTTGCTCTGGACCATGATCTATAAATCAATTTTAAACACTGTAATTAATTTCTGTATTAAAGAACTACTGACAATAAAGACCCAGAAAGGAGTTTTGTATTTTTTTTTGTAGAAATTGCTGACATAGTGATGTTAACACATGAAAGCACCAAATGCTTGCTGCAGTTATACACAAACAGATCAGTAAGGTTTATTAATAACTAGAAGCTAATTTTGGAAAAATTTATGACACTTAGCTTTATTTGTATTGACATATATATTTCTTTAAGGTTTAAGAATATTTTATGTCAATAAATAACAATATTTATTATCTTCAATATTTAAGTTTTAAGAATACTAAGAAATGGTTCTATATGAATTGAGACAATAAATAGTTTTAAACATATTATGAACATGAACTATTTTCTTCAACAAAATTAAATAAAATTAATTAAGCAAAGGTTTAAAGTAAAAATAACTTTGGTGTTTAATATTAATAAAATATGAAGAAAACTTATTATTCCTTTTTGGTTCATTCATACCACAACAATCCTCCTTTGCCTTCCAAAGACATTTGTGCTTAAGTACATATTTAACGTGGTCAAAATCCACAAATAGCAATGCTGTGAAGTAAAGTTGATGAAAAATGAAAGTACTGAAATAGGTACAGTTATGAAGATATCAAAGTAAAAAGTAGTAAAATTTCATTTTCCCTTAGATATGCTATTCATGTTAGAATATGATATGGATTACTTACTAGAATTATAAAGATTTATTAAACTCGGGCATGGTTTAGCAGTAAATTGGTTGTAAACAAAATTATAGTGTACTCCTTGTAGAAAAGGTTATTGGTAATAGATTTCTTAGTAATTTTTGGTATAACAGC
>JAQZBX010041688.1:7862-22363 GCA_029593785.1 Cabassous unicinctus | reverse complement strand
ATAATCATGTTTTCTATTTATTTAAAAAATTCTGGTGGAATTTTTTATCTGGATTGCATTGAAACTCAAAAGAAATTTGAGTAGAATTGACATCTTAATGATATTTGGTATTCTAATCCGTGAGTATGGAATGTTCTTCTAATTATTTAGGTTTTTGTTTTTTTTTTTCATTTCTTTTAACAGTGAGTTGTAGTTTTCTGAATACAAGTGCTTTATAATGTTCCTGAATATTTGAGTTTTATCTCTCATATTTTATTTTCACCACTCTTTTGACACTTCTAATTATTTTATTGATGTAATCTTCATTTCTAGATTCTCTTCCAGGCCTCTCTCTCCTGTCTTTTCTTTTCTGACTGTAGCACACCCTTTAGTATTTCCTGAAAAGCAGGTCTCTTGGTTACAAACTCTCTCAGTTTTTTTTGTCTGTTAATGTTCTAAACTTGCCATCTTTTTTGAAAGACATTCTTGCTGGATATAAGGTACTTGGCTGGAAGTTCTTCTCTTGCAGTATCTTAAATATATCATAGACAGCCTTGCCTCCATAGTTTCTGGTGAGCAATCAGCACTTAATCATATCGGGTATCTCTTATCTGTTTTGCATTTGTTTTCCTTTGCTGTTTTCAGAATTCTCTCTTTTCTTTGGCTTTTGACATTCTGATTACTATGTGTCTTGAAGTTGGTCTATTTGAAAATTTTTGGATGGGAGTACATAGTGCTTCTTGGACATGGATATCTATGTCCTTCAATAGGGTTGGGAAATTTTCTACCATTATTTCTTCATATATTCCTTCTGCCCATTTTCCCTTCTCGTCCCCTTCTGGGACACCCATAATACATATGCTTGCACATTTCTTGTTGTTGTTTAGTTCCCTGAGACCTTGTTTAAGTTTTCCAATCTTTTATTAATATGTTCTTTTTTATGTTCACTTTCAGAGGCCATTACTTCAAGCTCACCAATCTTTTGCTCTGCATCCTGAAATCTGATATTATATGATTCCAGTGTATTTTTAATTTCATTTATTGAACCTTTGGTTCCCATAAGATCTACTATTTTTCTATGTATTGTTTAATATTCTTCTTTGTGCTCATCCAATATCTACTTAATATCCTTAATTTCTTTAGCCATCTCATTGAATGTAATATGGAGATTTGTTTGAACATCTGTGGTTACTTGTCTCAACTCCTTTATGTCATCTGGAGGCTTATATTGTTCCTTTAACTGGGCCATAACTTTCTGTTTCTTGCTGTGAATTGTAATTTTTGTTGGTGTCTTAGAATCTTGGTTAATAGAATATTTATTCTGGGTGCAGTTTTTCTCTTTAGTTTAGGGCTTCCTGCCCTTTCTCCATTGCTGGTCATGTAGTAGGAGCCAAGAATGTAGTTGGTGCTATAAGCTGTGGAGTTTCAAGCTGCTGTCATTACCCCAAGGACCGATGAAGCTTCTCCCAACTTTCTCCTTTGCCAGGGATAGGAACAGAGCCACAGCTGTGTGGAATAATCCAACTTATGAAGGCCTAGACTTTAATTGCTCAGAGAGACTGATGAAGCTTCATGCCCCTTTGTCTCCTGCCTGGGGTGGGGATGGACTTGCAAGTTCAGGCAGCAATCTATGAAATGCAGGTACAAGATGACTGCAGTTGCTCCAGTAGACTTCTGATTAGTAGTCTTTTGCCAGCTAAATGTACCTGCACTTATCTGGTTAGGCTGGTGCAGGGCTCACCAGCTTCCTCCCTGCAAGAGATGGAGCTGATGCCTAGGCTAGGCCTACAAACCAATCTGGGTGAAAGAAACTGGTCTCTACTGTTACTGTGATTTTCAGTCAGTCTGGCTTCCCCTCATGCTGGGAGTGGAGTCAAAATGGTTGCTACCACCCTCCTTCTGACTTGGACAGGCTCAAATATTATCTCTTCATATGGTTATACTTTAAAGCTGAATTTGCTAATCAGTAAATGAAATTGGTGGCTAACCATCTCTTCCTGCCCTGTTTTTGGGAAACAGAGCCCCCAATTTATGCCACAGAATGGGTCCTGGAGTGGCTTGCACTGCCAATGTAGGATGATCACCTGGCTTCCACAGCATAACCTGTAATTTCCTGGAAAGGCTGGTGCAGCTACCCCCAATATCCCCCTGCTTGAGGTGGGCCTGGGGCTTAAGTTAGAGCAGCAATCTGATCAAGATGGAAAGAAACCAATCCCTACCAGCACTATGATTTTCAGTCAGGCCCACTGCCCCTCGTGTCAGGTGCAGAGTTAAGAAAGCAGCTACTGGCCTCTTTCAGACTTGGACAGCTTCAAATTTTAGCTATTCTTAGAATTATACATTAGCCCACTTAATTTTCTAATCAGTAGCTGAAGTTGGTGCCCAACCTTCTCTTTCTCCCTCATTTTTGAGAAGTGGAGTTTCCAATTCTAGCCACAGAATAGCTCCTGAGACAGCTTGTACCTCCAGCGGAGGATGGTCACAGTCCTCCTTGGCGTGGAGGGCTCTATTTATGAATCTTCTCTGCAGATAGGCAGTCTCCTCCTTCCATTCTTTCAAGGATGTTGCAGAATGCACTTCTGGACTCCTGGAGCTCTCAAACAAGTGCTCTAGATGGCTCTGGGTGATCACCAACTGCCCCGTAGCAGGAGCTGATTCTAGGAGCTCTTTACTCTGCTGCCATCTTGCTGGTTATCAATACTCTGAATTTATTTTAAAAAGACAGGGATCTAGTTCCAAAATATATTTAAGGAAAAAAGGACATAAAAGATATTCGCATTATCACTTATGAAAAAATATATAAATAAACCTGTTCTAATACAAAACTAAACATACACATTTGAAGCTTTCAAAAATTTTAAAACATTAACAATTAATGACTTTAGGGATCATAAGGTTGAAGGAAAATATGGATATTATTAGGGGGACATATCCCTTTCTACTCAGTAAATTTCTGAGTTTTCAGAAATTTTTAAATTTTGTTGTGTATAACTTCTGTGGTAGTTTGAATCTTTTGTGGACCCCAGAAAAATCATGTCCTTAGAGCTAAGTAATTTCTGTGGAAGTAAACCTATTGTAGTTGGGAACCTTTGATAAGATAACTTCAGTAGATGTGACCTCGGATGTTTCTTAATCCTTTTAGGGTAATACTTTATAAACAGGATGGATACAGAGAGACACAGGGAGAAACCCATAGAAGCTGAGGGAGAAAACCACAGGAGCAGAGAGAAAGCTAGAGGAAGCCAGAAACTAAAGGCAGCAAAACACAGAAGAGAAGGGATAGACCAGTAGATGTCACAATGTGCTTTGCCATGTGAAAGAAGAGTCCAAGTACACCAGCAATGGTCTTCAGGGAGGAAACATCACTTGATGATGCCTTGATTTGGACATTTTTCTCAGCCTTTAAACAGTGAGCTGGCAATGTAATAAATCCTTATTGTAAAAACCTACCCATTTCTAGTATATTAAATTCCAGCAACTTAGAAGATGGAAACAACTTCTTTAATTAAAAGCTTGATAATGGAAAAGATGAATATCACAGTGTGTCTTTCACATCTCCTTTTGATTGGTTATTATAAGCTCTTCATATAATTTACTTTATTTATAAAGCAAATTAATATATTTCCTATTTGGAATAGACAATTTGCTTTGTTTATGTAAACCCTTACTGCTGTGTAGTGTGTTTTATGTGTGTGTGTGTTTTATGAAAGATTTATGTAATCTAAGTAACTTTAAGAAAGAATAAAAGATTATGCAAAAACATAAAAATCACTTAGAAATTTTTTCCATAGTAGCACTGTACAATTCTTTGGTTATTTTCCAAAAGATTTAATCATTCATGCAAAATCTAGTTTGATTGCAGAAATGTCACATACAGTATGTAGGTGATTCCAATATACCCAACTTTCTTCTACTAATAACATATTATATGTAGATGGTACATTTGTTATAATTGATGTACAAATGTTGAGAATTTGCTGCTAACCATGTATGGTTTGGACCATAGATTTTATAGATTTTGATAAAGTTAACATGGTCTGTATCCATCATTGTAAAATGATGTAGAACAATTCCATCACCCCCAAAATGCCCCATTTCCCATCTATTCCATTCCTCTCTCCTCATCCCTTCAGGACCCATGGCAAACATCAAGAATAATTCATTGAAGGACAAGATTCATGGTTACTTACAAAAGCATTTAAAGTTTGACATACTGGCCTGTCCTCTCCTATTAGGCACTGCCAATGCTCTCAAGAAACCACCACTCCTCTATTTGAGATCATAGCAGGACCCCCCAGGATGGGTGTCCAATGTCTTCTTGCTCATTATTTGTGTCTCCAAGCACTGATACAACACAGTATTACAAGATGGTCACTACACACTCCTTAGAGGCCTGTCCCAGGTGCACCCCATTCCACATGTCCCCCACATCCAACAGCAAAAACTAGTAATCCTCTCCAGCAATATTTGCAAAAAGAACATTCCAAATATTGTGGTTTCAACTACATACATGCCAATCACCACTGTTCAACTGCTTCATACACCAACACTCCCCTCACTTCCAGGGAGAATCCAAGAGGCTCCCCACCATTTCACTCTCATAGAACAGCTTCTTTGAACCAAAATGAAAAAAAAAAAAGACACTGGGGAAATAAACAGAAGAAAATGTCACCATACATACAAGACAATAGATCTTATAGTGATGAAAGACATAATAAAAAAAATAATTTTATTAATATATTTTTTAGTTTTGTCTTATTTCAAATTTTTAATTTTTAAAATATTTCACCTATTATTTTTAAAACAATCATTATTATATAATTTTCCTATTAAGTGTATTTTGTTATTTTGTTGGCTTCAATTTTGAAGAAGTTTTGGATCACAGAAGTGTTACAACTTTGGCAGGGAAGGATCATTGTTGCAGGGTTTCAGAAATGGGGCATGCATGGGAGGAGGTTCACCTGTGGCATACCTATAAGGCATATCAATGTGTTCAAGTGGTCATGGGGCATTGTCACAGTGGGTGGAGTTTAACACAATAACCAAAAGAATATCAAATTCCCATCCTGGGGAGCTCTTCCACATTCTCTAATTGGACAGTAAGAATCCCATGATTGCAGGGGAAGTGGCTATTGAAGGAGGATGGAACATTAATGGGCCCTTAATAGTGATGACTCTACTTATGAACCTTTACTTGTGAAATTGAAACTTAGACTAGTATTATACAGTGCCTAAGAGTTGCCTCCTGAAAGCCTCCTTGTTGTTCAAATATGGCCTCTCTCTAAGCCATGCACAACATATAAATGCATTACATTCCCCCCAGCATGGGAAATTGTCTCCCAGTGATGAGCCTTCCTGGCATGGATGGATTACCACCAAGCACCAACTAGCAATGCAATTGGAAAAGGACATTGACCAAAAGGGGGAAAGCATAAAGACAAATGAATTTATATGGCTAAGTGACTTCAAAGTGAGTTGTGAGATCATTGCACAGGTTACACTTGTGAAACCAGTTCTCTTTGACTGCCAAAGTAAATATTGCCACTAGGGCTCCTGAGGGCTCTGGAGACACCCAGGCACTATGGGCAGGGCAGAGAGCTCAGGATTTTGATGACCTGCCAGTGGGCCTTTCTTTGGAATTTATATGTCTCAATGTGATAGAGTTGGACTCAGGTGTGGTTTCCTTAAAAATGGCTCTTCTGAACCTTTTATTTAAACCCAGATTTAATACTAGAGTTGATAGCTGTATGTCCAAGAGAATTAAATCTTTGGGCTGTCCATGTACCAGTTGGGTCCTAAATCTCAACAGAGTTGCAACACTTTTTCCAGTTCATTGGACTCACTCAGGACAACTAACAAGGAGATGATGATGGACAATGACCATTTCAAGGAACTGAGAGAGTTTGCAACTGCAAACAAGATAGTCCCATCCATCTGCTTCTTGGGATCTAAGACGCCTCTCAATTAGAGAAAGAGTGGGCATCACCATCCCAGAATCTTAATGATTTGGGAATGAAAGATGTACTAGAGTAGACTTACAGTTATTGTACTGTAGACTTATTGTGATTCTGGTAATGGAAGAACTTTTGTCACTGGTGTGGAGGTAGTGGCTACTGGAAATTTTGAGGGGAGGGAGAGGGAAAAATAGCTGTAATTTGAGGGCATTTTCAGGACTTGGGATTTGTCCTGAATGACATTGCAATGACAGATACAGGTCATTATATTTCTTGTAATAACTTAAAAAATGTTTGGGAGAGAATGTAAACTACAAATTAAACTATAATTCAAGCTTAATGGCAAAGCTCAAAAACTTGTTCACCAATTTTAACAAACGTATCACTCTAAAATAAAAAATCTAGTTTAAATCTGTTCTTCCATTATGCTCCATAGATTTGAGTGGCTTAATTGTGTCTATATACCTATATATATATATATATATATGTATCTCAATTGTGTCCTTCATTTAGTATTTCTAAGAATGAACTACTTAACTATATTATTGATTCAATAAATTATTTTTAGTTAAACCAATATACAATCATAACCATGTTAGAATAAAGACAATGCTGTCCCTTTCATTCAATTATCAAAACATACTTTTTCACATACTCAGTTTTACTAGCTGTGGCAGGAAGAGAACACAGAGAAAGAAAGAAGCCTCTGTTAGATATGACAGAGGACCCAGGAAGAGAGATGAACAATTAGCCTGATAATTTAGAGCTGACCTTGAGGAGAGAATAGAGCAGCTGAGCCCAGAGAGAAACAAGCCCTGGGAGAGAAATGAGACTTATCCCAGCTTACAACTGATATTGGGACAATGGAGCATTAAGATGAAGAGGAAGGTTGAATGTTGGCAGCCATCTTGTTCCACACATGGCAACAGACTTTGATGAGGGAAGAAACTTATGCTTTATGACCTGGTGAGTATAATCTTCTACCCAAAACACCCTTTATAAAAGCCAAAAGATTTCTGATATTTTGCATCAGCATGCTTTTGCCTGACTAATACAGAATTTGGAACCAGGAGTGGGGTTGCAATTTTGAAATTACCAAAAGGTTGGACTGACTTTATAAGTTGGTAAGGGTTTTATTTTAATTTTTTTTTAGGAACTGTGGGATGTTTGATAGAAAAGACCTACAGTGCTTTCATGAGACAGTTGAAAGTTATATCGACTCTAAAGAAGCCTTTTATGATGCCTTAGAAATAAATGATGAACCTATTGGAAACTGTAGGAATGATGATCTGTGTCTTAACATTGCAGAGAACTTAGCAATATTAACACATAATGTTTTATTGAAGGCAGAATTTAAAAATGGCAAGCCTGGGCATTTAGCTGAGCAACTTTTCAAACTAAACTTGGAGAATGCAGCTTGGTTTCTTCTTGCAGCTTATAGCAAAATGCTAGACGAGCAAGATAAGCTCAGGATGGAATTGTTGGGCACAAAGAAACCAGAAACTGATTCTGGAAATTCCAAGCCTCTGGAAATCAAGTCCTCAGATGATAGTCCCCCATTTGAGGACTTAACTAAACATGGAACTTGTAGGTCAGGATTGAAGATCCAGTTATCTAGGAAAGACTTGTGGAAAGTCTTACTGTCTGATGGTTTAAACCAAGCTTGTTGCATGCTAAACCAACAAGCTTTTTGAGAGAGATCTATGAACAAAACCCCTGGCAGCAAGGACTAAAAGGGCCATGGGAGGGAGAGACTGAAGGGTAAAAGACTTCAAGAAAAAAGTCATGGAAACTGAAAAATGGAATTAAGATATCTTTTTGGGCCAAGAGAGGAGTCTGCCCCCCTGCCCCTGGTATACAGAGAAGGTGATTTTGAGCTGGCATTTGAAAAGAGTGGAGGTTCCCACCTGATGTTTGGGGAGATTTTTGTTGTCCCAGGGTACAGAGAGGGTGGAGCACATTCCCCAGGGATTAGGGAGGTTTAGGTCAATGCCTGATACATTTGAGGGGGGTGGGCCTGTCCCCAATGGATTAGGGAAGGCCAGATCAACAATTCATTGCTCTGAGAGTGGTGGCCCTATATGCCAAAAGTTAGGGAGCATGTTTTCTTCACTTTAATGTACTAGGGAGTGCTAATACTTTACCCTGAAAGATTGGGTAAAATGTGGCAATCACCTCAACACACTTGAAGGGTGAGGTCTGGTGCTTGGTGAACACACAGATGCTTGATGAGTGTGGAACCAAGAAAATGGCCATTGGGCAAGCCTGTGGAAAGGGTGTGTCTTCATGAAGCCCCAGGGAGAAGAAACCACCATCTTAAGAATGACTCTCAGACTTTGAACTCTAATGAAGCATGCTCTGCAGTTTTACAAAAATGTAGAGGACCCATGGTACTTGTTTCCCTCCCAATTTCTACTTTTGGTAATGAAAATGTTTATGCTTTGTCCATTTGTGTATTGGAAGCAGATAAAATGTTTCTAAGTTTCAGCGGTCTATAGAAAGATTGGACTTTGCCTCAAGACAAGCTGTGTTTTTTTTTTTCAGTGATTGTGATATGATTTTGGACTTAGCATTGTTACTGATTTAATGGGTTTTTTTGGAATATTGTAATGTCATTTTGGAATTCAGAGGGTAGAGTGTGGCAGTTTGATATTATTGATGAATTCCAGAAAGAATTACTGATTATGTTTGTAAATTGGTCTATTCCTCTGGGCTAGTGATACCCTGAGATTGTATTGAATTCAGAAGTTTCACTTTTACTTGACTAAATTATGGCTTGTGTTTTGAATGGACAATGTCAGTAGGAGATCGAGTCCCCACATCCTTGGTGGGTGGTGACTCACAGAGAAAATGATAAGGCACAGGAGAAGTGGGAGTTTTGGATGCTGGTAACCCTCCAAGTAAACACACAGGAGAAGAAAACAAAGGAAGAGAGAAGGCTCTGTTAGACATGGCAGATGCCCAGGGAAGAGAGACTAGCTGTTCACCTGATAGTTTACAGCTTACCTTGTGGAGAGAACAGAGCATCTGAGGCTGGAAAAAAATGATCCCCAGGAGAGACAAGAGAATTATCCCACCTTACTGTTTATATTGGAAGAAGCTGGGACCATGGAAACTGAAGAGGGAAAGGAATGTTGAACCTTGGCAGCCATCTTGCTCCAACATGTAGCAACAGATTTTGGTGAGGGAAGTAACTTACACTTAATGGCCAGGTAACTGTAAGCTTCTACCCCAAATAAATACCCTTTATGAAAGCTTACAGATTTCTGGTATTTCGCATCAGCAACCCTTTAGTTGATTAATACACTGACAAACACATAATAATATTGTAAACAGAATATATTTTCTTATACCTGTTTTATTGGAAATGTGTACCATTTTCACCCTTTAACTTCATGCACATTTGATTAGAGGTACATATAGCTAAACTATTAATTTAATTAGTGTTGAAATGCATTAATCAAACTTCTATCATTAAAATCAATTTGATCGTTAAAATTCAATAAGTTTTTCATGGTTTATAGGCTTTTGGATAACAGTTAATATTGTTTTAGGTATGTATATTCCCTTGATAATCATAAATATAAGGGTGCTTACCTAGTTTTTTTCTTATATCATAAATCATAAATGAAGTTTACATATGATATATACATATATATTACTGAAAAAAATGAGAAAATACACTGGTCCTATAACCATCTGAACTTGTTATATAAGTCATGCATATTTTTTTGTGTTATTTTTTTTCAATTTTTAATAAAATAAACACTACAGAAAAGTTCCAAATGCAAAGTGAAATCCTATCACTAAGCCAAGTATCTTTCCCCTAAAGTATGGATATAGGCTACAACATGAATTACCTTGAAAAAATTCTGCTCGGTAAAAAAGCCAGATTTAAAAAGGCTTCATATTGCATGTTTCCATTTATACTAAATATTCTTGAACAGGCAAGTCAATACAGGCAAAAAATAGTTGCTTCTAGGGGTTGGAAGCATGGAAGTGTGGGGTATGACTGTGGATATACATGAACTTTCTTTTTGGGGTGATGAAAATATTTTAAAATTAGAGAGTGCTCCTTGTTGCACAACTCTTTAAATGCACTAAAACCCACTGCATTGTGCACTTGCAAAACTAAAGTGAATGTTACATAAATTGGATCTCAATAAAGTTGTTATATTAAAAAAGTAATCAAGTATGTATTTATTTAACCTGTCTCCTACTAATGAAACATTTTTTTAATAGCTATCACTACTTTAAAAAAAAACAATCCTTCAAGGAACATTGGTTTACATATACTATGGCACATAATCCTGGGATTGCTTATAAAATACATCAGGGAATGGGCTGAGACATGAATATTTTGATACATTTTGAAATATTGCCTCATCTAAATTCATCCCCTTTTTACATGCATTGATATGATAGGAAGGACTGCAATCAACTTCATTTTTTATTATGTATAATCCTCATATATTTATGTATTTTCTGTTTTTGTTTAGTTTTGTTCATGTGTGTTTTCAATATGATAGCTTGGAAGAAATTTTTATCTGATTTTTAATTATCTTTTAGGTAAATTTGTGTTTTGCTTATTGTATTAGATCCAATTATATTTTTGGAATTCATAATTACAAATTCCCCAATGGTTACACTTATAATGACCTTAAATTCTTGATTAATAACAGTTAAGTAATACTGACCCCCCCCATAAAAATCAGAAATATTAGCACATTTAAATTTCCTGCCTGCTCATCTCTTTCTCATAAACAATCCTGATTTAGTTCTTTCAAAATTTATATTATTTTATTCTAATTAGTCTAGTGGTGTTTACTATATTCAATACCTCTTCTTAAATATTTGAATATTTTGACTGAAAAATAACAAAAAAATCTGATTTAAACAAGAGTTTTGATTTATAATCTATCCAGGGAATTTACAATCTAACAAGAATACATTTGTTCTGCTTTTGTGCCTTAGAAATTTTTTTATGGTTTATATATATATATATATATAATATTTTTAAAGATACTTAGATTACATAAAGGTTACATAAAAAATATAGGGGATTCCATATGCCCTGCTTCCCACACCTACCGCATTTTCGTACATTAACAAAATCCTTCATTATTGAGGTACATTCCTTGTAATTGATGAATACACTTTGGAGCATAGCCACTCAGCATGGATTATAGTTTACATTGTAGTTTACACCCTCTCTCAGCCAATTCTGTAGGTTATGGCAAGATATATAATGGCCTGTATCTGTCACTGCAACATCATTTAGGACAATTCCCAAGTCCTGAAAATGCACCTACATTACACTTGTTTTTCCCTCTTCCTGCCCTCAGAAACTTCAGGGACCACTGTTGCCACATCAATGATATAATTTCTTCCATTGCTAGAATCACAACAAATCTATAGAATACCAGTAAGTCTACTTTAGCCCATAGGTCATTCCCCTATCCTGAGGATTCTGGGATGGTGATGTCCACTCCACCTCTAATTGAGAGGGGGCTGGAATCCCATAGGACAGATGGATGCGGCTCTGTTGCTTGCAGTTGTATATCCTCTCGGTTCCTTGGTATGGTAGCTGTCCATCCTTATCTCCTTGTTAGTTGTCCTGGGTGAGACCAATGAGCTGGAGTGTAGGTGTTGCAACTCCATTGAGATTCAGCGTACAGCTGACATCCCAAAGATTTAAGTCTCTTGTACATACACCTACAACTCTAGTACTAACTATAGTTTGAAATAGAAAGACAGAAGAACCACGTGTAAGGAAACGACAACTGAGTCTAACTCTTCACCCTAGGGAGCATAAATACCAAACTGAGGCCCACTGATAAGGTACCAAACTCCTGAACTATCTTCCCTGACTACAGTGTCTGGATATCTCCACAGCCCTCCTTGTTGCTCAAATGTAGCATCATTCTAAGCCAAACTCAGCATATAAATACATTATCTTCCTGGTACCAAGGAATTACTGCCATGCACCAACTAGCAATGGAACTGGAAAAAGACTGTGACCAAAAGGGGGAAAAGGTAAAGACATGGCTAAGAGACTTCAAAGTGAGTTGGGAGGTCATCCCAGAGTTTATGCTTATGCATGTCTTAGCAGGATCTCATTGACTGCTTAAGTAGATACTACTCCAAATAAAATTATTTTTAATTTTATAAATTTGACATTTTCACCAAATGTCTCTTTCTTCAACAATCTTTAAGATCTCTTTACAGGAACATTGTGTAAATATTACATCTGCCAAGTCAGATTTTGGTATCAAGGGGAGTGGTTTTCTGTTATTTCTATGAAATTGTTTATTTATCATTTTGCTCTATTCTCTTCTTCAGAAAAAAATAACAATTTTATTCTATGGGTACCATTGTCTATCTTCTATTTCTATTAGTAATCCTTTTATCACCTTGATAGAAATCCTGTTTTGACCACAACTTATCTGAAGATTGAATGACCTTTGGCAAATGTAGAAACTATTTAACTGAAGATAAGAAGATTGATTGTCACCATAGATCTGTGAATTGTTTCAGAGCAGAATGTATAAGCCTGTTTGCATAGTGTTATAGTTACCAGAGATTTTTTTTATTTGATCCTGGTTTAGTGGGGCCTGCTGTGGGGAAGGAGATTTGCTGATGAAGCCTGGCCACATAAGTAGAATGTGCCTACATGACCAGCTCACTATAAGAGATGCCATGTCTCCAGAAAACTTTAGGTTTCTTGGTATATCTTTGCATGTATATGTTCAGAGTGATTTGAGACCTGGACACAGCCTGTGTTCTTCATGACCTAGGGTGGGAGGATAAAAATGTATATACTTGATGTTGACCAACACTTGCAATGCATGTTTTTCTCCCACTATAGTTGTCTCCTTTGCTTATTGCTTTTCCCTGAGGCTAAACTGCTTTAGTCTTCTGAGTCCTTTCAGTAGCCACACTTTTAAGGTAAATAATGTGAAATGAACACATGATTTCATAATCTCAAATCTAATTTCAAATATTGATTTTCAGAAGCTTAATTTTCAACTTCAAATTACTTTCATTGTTTTAATGTGTTCACAGATTTATTTTACAATAATTACATGATCATTGGCAGGTTAAGTTTAAATTATTTCAATTATATTTTCATATCTCCTTTATTCCATATATTTCACACTGTCTTAGCTTCAACATACTCACCCTGTCTGCTTTACTCACAAGGCAAAATCCAAAGCTTTGTCTATTCTGGACCTTCCTAACTGCTGAACATGTTTTCAAAACAAAGTATGATCTTACTGTTTGGTTTCAAATAAATTAATGATCTAAAAAATGCAAGAGTTGCCATAAATATTACCCCTTGAACTATTAGATTGTTTCCTTTCCCCTTAAATTCCAGCAGCCATTCAACTGCCCTTTTGATTTATAAATACTGCACTAATGTTAATTTAATAAGAAAATTATAGTATGCATAAGAGAAGGTTCACATCTTCATACTACCCATTAACTCTGTCTTCTCTCCTGGTATCTTATTAAAATGTATGAACTTCTTTTGCTTCTAATAGATTCTATAAAACCAATCTATTCCTTGGATGATGAACTATCAAGGAATTTGTGCCTTCAATTAATCTAAGTCATCTATCCTCCATCAATATTGCTTTATCATTCCCATTAACTTAACTAAAACTCTATATTACTCCACATTCCCCAGTAGATACTGCTATATTAACCTGCAAAAAAAACTTATCAAATGTATGATCTATTTTTATGTTTCAATAAACATAAAACACTGTCAAATTCATTTACGGGAACACAGAGTACACATCATGTACACTGGTGGCAATATGAATCTTTTATTACAAAATGTTCATGTGCATTTTGACAATTCTGGTGTTTCCCTCAGGGACAGGCAAAGAAGATTACATCCATTTTGCTCATCTCTGCCTGGAGTAACTTTCCAGGTGGCATTTGAAGCTGCACATAATGGGTAAATAGGCAGACAGACCCGAAGTCCTGGGCAGGACAAGGTTGAGGAGTAAGGTTATTAGAAAAAAAATAAGGGCTTTGAGGAGCTTTAACAAATACTAGTGTATCCAGCATACTGTGCGCATGACCAGTGACAGACATATGCTAAGGAATACCTGACAGGAACCTAAAATTGCTTAACTTTTTGAATCCACACATGTAGGAGGTGCAGGTTAAGCCAGATTAGTAGGCATCTAGAATTCTTGCTGAAAGAATGAAGCAGTTCAAAGCCAATCAGCAAAGAATGAGAGAGTAATTGTATTTTATTTTCTACTCCAGGTATTGAAGGACATATCTTTCAGGTCAATGGCTAACTGCTGAGATCAAGAGAGACTTCAGAGAATGCATATTACAATGAATAAAGTCTTTGCATAAATAGCTGGATAAACCACTGCAGCAGTTTGGCATTGTTTATGAATTCCAAAATAGATATTGGATTATGTTTGTAAATGATCTGTTCTTCTGGGTGTGATTAAATTATGATTAGGGCTTTGATTGGGCCACATAAGTAGGACATTGAGTCCCCACCCCTAAAATGGACAGGGACTCACATAGAAAATGACA
>JAQZBX010041687.1:0-22263 GCA_029593785.1 Cabassous unicinctus | reverse complement strand
CTATATCTCTTAAGGTTGACCAGAGATACCCAAAGTTAGTCTTTTCCCATACAGGATGGTCACATAATAAATCAGGCCTAGTTTATCACCAGCATTCTAAAAACCAGACCTAGGGAGAAAAACTAGGTCTGGGGACACAGGCATGGTTTCTAATATAGCGAATGTTTAGCCTACCCTGATTATCACAAAATCAGGACAGCAAGAATATTTGAATTCCATTGTTTATTATTAGAAGCCAGTGGTGATTCATATCCTTTTTCTCCTCTATGTAATGTGTCATTTTCCTCTGGCTGCGTTCAGGATTTTTCTCTTTATCTTTGGCTCTTAGCATTTTGGTTGTGATGGGCATAGGTGTGAGTTTCTTTCTATTTATCTTTCTTGGGGTTTACTGAACTCCTTAGATCTGTAAATTCAGCTTTTGCTAAGTTTGGGAAATTTTTGTCATTGTTTCTTCAAATATTTTTCCCAGCCCATTCTCCTTTCCTTCTGGGGCTCCAGTTACATGCATGTTAAACCGTTTGGTATTGTCCCATAAGTTGTTAAGGCTCTGTTCATTTTTTTCTACTTTTTTTCTTTCTCTTCTTCAGATTGGAAATTTCTTTTGATCCCTCTTCAGGTTCTCTGATCCTTCTTTTCTCTCCAATCTGCTTATAAGCACACCCAGTAAAAATTTTTCAGATTTAGAATTTTTATTTGGTTATTTTTGTAGTTTCTTTACCTCCTCTGAATTTTTCATTTTTTTCATTCATTGAACATATTTTTCTTTTAATCTTTGAACATAGTTCAACTATTAAACACAGTTATAATAGTTTAATAGTTTATAATAGTTTAATAAATACACAGTTATAATAGTTTAATAAATTAAGATCCTTTCTTGCAGTTCTAGTCTCTAGCTCCTTTTGGAGGGCAGTCTATTAATTGGCTTTTACCTTTCGTGTAGATAACATTTTTCTATTTCTTCATATGTCTAGTAATTTTTTATTGTATTCTAGACTTTGTTAAAGCTCCTGTGATGACTATTGGGTTTTTATTTGTTTCAGCTTTGTTTTCATGGGGCTTATAAACTTCAAATTCCTGTGACTTCTGTGGCGCAGTCAGCAGCAGAAATTTTTGTTTTGTTCTTTGAGCCTTAATTGCACTCATTTTGTGAGAACCGTTAACGAGTCCAGCTTACCTAGCATGTTAACAAGAGAACAGAATAGCTTGGAGCCTTTGGCTGACATACTTTTTCTCCAAGTTCTTGCATCTGTTCCCATGTTTTACTTGTGATTTGAGTACTTTAGCTGGGTTTTGCATATGGAAAAAGTCTCTTTGTGCCCTACAGTTCTGTGGTTTTAAACAGTCATGGTCATGTGTCTACCACCTGAGTACCATAGAGATGGTTTCATCACCCTAAAAATTCCTTTGCAGCCAGCACCTTCCCTCAGCCCTAACTTCTGGCAATCACTTGATTTTTTTATCCCTATAGTTCTGCCTTTTCCTGGAATATCATATATATGGAATCATACAGTACATAGCCTTTTGGATTGGGCTTCTTGGTAATTTGAATCACTTAAGATTTCATCTGTGTTGTGTGAGAATCAATAGTTTTGATATTTCTGAGTACTGTTCCATTGTATGGAGGTACCATAGTTTGTTGAAGGACATTTGGGTTTCCAATTCTTGGCGATTATGAATAAAGCTGCTATAAATATTTGAGTACAGGTTTTGTGTGAACATAAATTTTCATTTCACTTGGGTAAATACCTAGGAGTGTAATTTTGGGGTTTGTATACGTGTATTTTTAACTTTGTAAGAAACTGCCATACTGTTTCCAAAGTGACTATATCGTTTTGCATTCCTACTAGCAATCAGTGAGAGTTCCTGTAGCTCCACAATCTCATCTGTGTTTGCTATTGTCAGGCTTTTTTGGTTTTGTCTTTGAGCTATTCTAATAGATGTGGGGGTATCTCATTGTGATTTTAAATTTGTATTTCCCTAAAGACTAATGATGTTGAGCTTTTTTTTTTTTCATATGCTTCTTTGCAATCCATATATCTTCCTTGATGTAGTATTTGTTTGGATCTTTTGCCCACTTTTTAAATTGGGTGGTTTGTTCTCCTTGATTTTTTATGGGTTCTTTGTATATTTATTATCAGATATGTGATTTGCTAATATTTTCTTCTAATCTCTGGCTTGTTTTTTTCATTCTCTTACCAGTGTCTTTTTGTTGTTAAAATCAAATTTATGGGAAGCAGGTGTGGCTCAGTGGATAGGGCCCCGTTTACCATATGGGAGGCCCGGGTTCCGGTCCCGAGGCCTCCTTGTGAGGGCACGCCGGCCTGAGCGGTGCGGTGGGCTGATGCAGCAACCTCACGGCAGGAAGCGGGTGTGGCGCAATGGATAGAGCACCCGTTTACCATATGAGAGGCCCCGGGTTCGCTTCCCGGTGCCTCCTTGTGAGGGCAGGCTGGCTCGCGCGGTGGTGCGGTGGCTGGTGCGGTGGGCTGATGCGGCAAGACCTCACAGCAAGGGGGAGATAAGCAGACACAGAGAAGACACGCAGCGAATGGACACAGCAGCACAAGCAGCAAGGGGGGGATAAATAAATAAAATAAATAAATCTTTAAAAAAAATTAAATTTAGGAGGATTTTCTTTTATGAATTGTGCCTTTGATGGTCTAAAAACTCATTGCAGAACACACAGATTTTCTTTTCTGCATTCCTAGAAGTTTTGTAATTTTTTACATTTAGGTGTATGATCCATTTTTAGTTAATTTTTTTTTATTAAGCTGTGAAGTATATGTTATTATTTAATTCATTTTTCACGAATCCATGTGGCAGATGCTGCTTTTATTCTCTGATGAGAAAATTGAGAGCAGAGTTTAGATTACTTGCCCAGAGTTGTAGAAATTGAGTTACAGAGTTTGAATTCAGGAGTTTGAGCTTTATCTTTAAGGCCAGTGACAGGGATTCACATATGGAAACCACATAAATAACACCATTCAGAAAGATGACTAATTGCATTTTGAAGTTTAGATTGCAGAATGGGAAGACAGGAACAACCAGGTAATTGGAATTGAGTGAATATGGGTGGATTTAAATGAGGTAGGAGGTGGATTTGGCAGGACTTTGTAAGTAATTGGATACTGGGCATAAGAAAGGATAGAAAGTTGGAAGTGGGGAAGTAGAGTAATGTTGGAATTTCCTGTGGTAGATTGGGGGATGGTAGTGTAGAAGGAGGTAATTGGAAATTTTGAAGAGGAGAGAGATTTGTTTTGTAAATACAAATGTGGTAAATCCTAAAGACAGTTCTTAAAGCCACAGTAAGTAGATGAGATTGCTCCAGGTAAAGGGTAGAGAGAATTCTAAGGAACAATAACATTTAAGGGGTGGGAGACAAATAGTCTTTGAGAGACTATTTGCTGTAGACTGAGACTATCCTCAGTCTTTTGCTGACACGCAGCAAAGGGGAATAATGAGAAGAATTATTATTATAAGAGGACAAAATAATAACAAGAACTGTTTCAGGAAGGGAGAGGTGCTTTATTACGTCAAATGCTGTAGGGTTTTAGAGAGATAACTAACTGGGGAAAATAAAACAGGAATAGTAGATAGGAGTTGTAAAGCCCAATCGGGTTTGAAGGTTAGGAATTTGTAGTGACTTCTCTGTAGTAGTTACTACAGGGAGCCAAGTGCCACTGACTCAAAAACGTTAATTGTCATATGAGATAAAAAGCAACTTAAACCATTTGTTAGGAATAGAAAGATATGCTTTAGTTTTAGTTTGAAAAGAAGGGAAAGGAATTGTTCTTAAGAAAGCTTATTCTGAATACTGTAATTACTCTCACAGGAGATTGGTTTACCTGTTGCTTTGAATTAGAACTGAGTCACCATCTTATTGATTGAGTTTATTTTACTACTTAAATATTTTCAGTGAAAAATTTTTATTTATCATCGGTGTAAGAGCTATAAATAATGAAAGGCTGAGAACTTTTGAAAAATCTTAACTGGAAAAATTAATTGCAAACTAACTTTGTAATAGAAAATACAAAATAAAAAGATAACTGTATTTTGGTGTCTGTGCTTCCTTATCGTCCATCAATTCTTTTGCCCAGGAACTAGTAGGGGTTTCTGTTGACACAGAGAAGAATCCAACAGGGACCCTCAATCTCAGGTTTTCCCCACAAATTTTAATGTAAATTATCATGTGCTCTGTTTGGGAAAACCTTTCTTAGAGAACTAAAGCCATTCTTGTCCCTCTCAGATCATGCTAACATCAGTAGTGATATTATATAAAAAGTTGATGTAGCCTACTATCTAAAAAATATTTCTACTAATTTTTGTTCTTGTTATTCAACAGGTTTGATCTGTGGATGAAATGAATCATGATTTTCAAGCTCTTGCCTTAGAATCTCGGGGAATGGGAGAGGTAAATATTTATGAATATTATGAATGGGAGAGGTAAATATTTATACTTCAGTTATTTCTGCCATTGAGACTTAATTATTTTTCAACCATAAATCTTCTTGAAAATGGTTATGTCTTCCTGATGAAGTTGGGTTTAATTTCAGATCATACGGTTCTGTAGTTGTAATGATTTTAAGCTGTTTTTCTTTTTTCTTTAGCTTTTAGCAGTAATTTTTAGTGTGATTATTACTTGTGTCTAGGTGATTGAATTGGTTAGAGAATGTCTTATATTTTTGATAATGAACCTTTATTAGCTTTCCTCAGAAGAAAACACATTCTTTACCCTTGTCCCGCTGTTTTATATGTGTATGCCATGTTTGCTTTAGCCGCACTTGACTGTTCGCTATTCTCCCTCCCAAAAATCACTCTTGTTCACCCACAGCTGTTAGCTTAATAAACTAATCATCTACAAGAAGCTACTGAAAAGTGACTCATCTACTGTCCCATTGCTGTCTGCAGTCAAATTAATTGCTTCCTCATCTGACTTCTTATAGTTCTTTATACAGAGTTTGATTATGTTATTAGTTGTAGTTTGTTTTATATTTCCCTCTCTCTCCCTTGTAGATTGTTAGCTTTGAATGCCTAAGCATACAGTAGGTACTCCAAAATTTTTAATGGGATTTTATCACTCCTGTTAATCTATAATTTTCATTCAGGGCACCCCATTTAACCTCATTATTATATGTTTTAAGACTTCAGAAATACTTAGTTTTCCATATACCTAATGAATATTTAGAAAACTTTAATTATGAAAACACTTGTGGTCTCATCTTAACTTTGTTGTATTCTATAATACTTAACATAGTGTGGACTTTGATACTAGAAAATAACTATGAACAGACCTAAGATGTAATTAACTGCTTGCTCCTGGAGATTATTTTACTTTGGTAGATTAGAGACCTTCATGAGACTCACACCATCCAATGCTGTGCTCTTCAGATGCAGAAAAAGAGTCCATTCACTCCTCTGGGCCACAAGAGGGCACCCTGCAGCTAGCTAACCCTCCCCTTCTTCAGAACAGCGTTTTCCAAAGAGTTTGTCATTTTCAGAGGACTGATTTAAGGGTGAGTTAAGGTGCTTAAGCTTAAGTATTGCCAACATAAACTTGTTAGTCCAGTGCATAAGATAAAATTCTGGGCCCTAAGAAAAATGTGAGAGAGGGAAGAATTTTTTATTAAAACTAGAACCAAAACTACAGCTTCACTGTAGTGTATTGGCTACTTAGGCATTATTTTCACCACAGGGAAATAAAAAGAAGCCATTGAAAAGGGCTTTCATTTTTTTCCCTGACCGTTGTTTTCTTTGGTCTTCAGAAAGAAAGCAAAATAACATATCTTAAAAGTGAGTAAGAGTCTCACACCGCTACCTTAATTCTAGTTAGACTCCTACACTACTTCCCAGACCTACATTATGTATATATTTTTTAATTGGTTCTTTTCTTCTTCTTTTCTAAATATAGCATTTGACAAATCCAAAGACATTTTTGCAGTTCAAACAGATGGCATGATCAGAAATGGTAGTTGACAGGGTTTAGTTATTTGGAGATGGAGGAGGGTCTCTGAGGTTTCAGAAGAGGAGTTGGGTGGAATAGTGTGTTAAACTAAGTATGCTTAAATCCAGACTTTTTAATGGAAGTGTCAGTGTGCAGGGTAAAAATGACTAGGATTTGGACTATTTGCTGCCTGCTGAATACCAGCAGGTTATACTGCATTTGTGACCTTCATCCAGTAAAAATGTATTTTTAAATAACGCTGTTATTCACTAAATTTTTTTTCCTTAACAGTTTATTATTCACCAGTTAATACTGCTACCTCTAAGAGGTAGCTAAGAAACCTACTCAGATTTCTGTCTCTAGGTTCTGTCTCCCACAAGCCTTTCTATCTTTCCTCATCTCACAGGCAGCAGGGAACCTTCTGGGATTTCCTTCTTTGCCTGTCTCTCTCTCACCAGTCTTCTCCTCCTTTCCTGACAGGTGAGGTTTTTTGTTTTTGTTTTTATCCCAGAATTCATTCTTGTAATAAATAAAAAGTAGCCTTGAGTTTCTGGCTCTTGAATTTTCTAAAATTGCTTCTTTATTTATTTATTTTTTTTAATGCAAAAAATCCTTTTTTAATGGACTGCCTTAGTCTTGACTTTTTAAAGAATAAAGTTTTTGCTTTCTATGTCTTAAGTTGTTGGAGATTTCTAATGTCCAAAACACTGCATTAACTTACAGAACTAATTGCAAATGTACTGTGTTTTGTTTTTGTTTTTGTTTTTTTTTGTGATGACTTTACTAACCCATCATCAGAGGTTAGTCTCTTCTCATTGTTCATCCAGAGATAGGAACAGAAGTATATTTTTCCATTCATAAACTCATCCCTTCCATTTTTTCACTAACAGCACTTTTTTATCAGAAGATCCACTGTTTAGAGTTATGCCATGTGGTTTAAAAAGAGCAAAGCTAAACCATGGGAAGGTGAACTCAGATTCATTAATGTAATGTTTTAAATAAGAGCAGAGGACCGTGCCTAAATTTCTTGAGGGACCTCAGAATTTAACTTGTAATCACTGCTTAATATGTTGTATTTTGGCACCATTTTCATAGCTTGGTATGATAAATAATACTCCCTCCTTTCTTTTCTGACATGACAACTTAAAATATTTTTGTATTAAGATCCCAAGTAGTATAGTGAGAGGGAAAACATTGAAAACAGAAGGAGACTTCTGTTTTCTCTCAAATCTGTCACTAGTGGTATGACCTTGAGTAAGACAGAATTCTTTGAAGATAATAATAGCCTTGTATTTAAATCACATGTATCTTTCAGATGTTGTACCTCTGATCTTAACTCTTAGGGATAACTGGCATGGAAATCAGGTGTTTCAAACAATGTTTAAATAGCTGATCATAGTTTTGTTTAGGTAATACATAGCTCAACAATCTCATCTTAGTCTTTATCCGCTATAATGAATATCCACCTTATATGGGAAAATATCATGGTAATATCTTAAATTGTTTTATCTCCCATACCTAACAGTGTTTTTCTCATACCGCAAATGTTCAGAAATACTGATGAATTAGACTGTCTTTTATGGTAGTTAAATGTAAAGAGCATGGGCCTCAGAATTAAATAAGAGTTCAAATCCTGATGCTGCCATTTACTAGCTTTGTATATAGCCTTGGACAGTTTATTAAACCTGATTGTTTCCTTATGCAAAATATTAGGCAACTATTCTTCATAAGAATACTCAAGAAAAAAGAAGGCAAACAGCTGTAGATGAGATCTTTGTAATGAATTAATTATCTGGTCAACTGTTGCTGGCCAGTGTACTATTCATGTTTTATAATATTTGTGCCTGCTATGTGCTACATGCTGTGCCAACTAGTTTACTTAACATTGTGGCATTCTAACCTCTTAAGAACTCTGTGGCAGGGGCTTTATTATTATCCTTACTTGACAGATGAGGAAACTGAAGCTGGAAAAGATTAATTCGCCCAAGGCCATATGATAGTGGTTGGACAGTGGTTTGAACTCAGGAGTGTCTTAACTGTTTGCAATATTACTTCCCATTGGAAGTGACATCATTAATTGTTGCTGATGATTTTATGTGATACTTGGAATGGAGACAATTTGGGGAAATGCTATGAGTTGGGGAAAAAATAAGTAGTTGTAATATCTTTTATTAAAAAGATAAAGTCTGGAAAAGCACCATTCTAGACTTCCAGGAAATTACCTTGTGGAACTGGGTTCTCTAGACAATTTAGTTAGTAGTATCTATACCTATCTTTTATGAACGTCCGTGATAAATATAGTGACCCTTACATTCTGATTTGTCCAGAGGATATACCTGTTGTCGTGGCATAATTATTAATAGCATCCCCTTTCTCAAAAACATCCCACTTTAGATGGTAAGTTATAGGAACACCTATCATAATGTGGGTGTTTAGACTTTAAATCCTTTTAATTCTTTGGAGTATGTTTTAGGATTTTACATAACAATTTGTACTATGAAATCTTAGTGTTAATGCACTTCATAGTATAAATCCTTATAGCAGGATTTCTTTCTTTCTTTTTTTTTTTTAAGGCAGTATGCTAGGGTGTTGACTGATTACTTTGTGGAGATGACAAGAAATACTGAGTTGCCTGGCCTTGGTTTTGAGCTTTTGTGAGTCAGAGAACTAATACGAAATGGTGTAGGATATATTTTATAGATCTTCAAGATCTCTCAGCCCTTGTTTTCTGTAATGTGCTTCCGCATTTCTACTAAAGTAAAAGAGTCTCCAGGGGCAAATCTCTTTATTTTTATTACTATTCCAGTCAATGTATTGCTTAACTTCTTAAAAAAAAAACTTTAATATCCTAAATTGTTGCCTTGCCCTTGTCCTATATTTAGTCCTTTTTAACGTATTCTTGGTTATAAGCTAGTAGTTTCTTTAAAAGTATTTGAGTAATTGAAATCAATGTTTAAACTGTCACAGAGGTCTCTAAATGTTGGTGAAGGCCTTTGATAAGAGAAGTGTTAATTTATTAACTACTAAATTTTATTCCTGTGCATAACATAAAAGTTTGCAAAAGGAAGCGATACTCATTTTGCACAGTGCTTAGCAAAAAATTAGCACATTTGGTAAGTGCTTGACATTGATTTTAATAGTCTACTCAAATTTGCTTGAAACATACACACAAATAGTCTACTCAAAGTGGTTTTAAGATTAGTGTGTTTCAGCCACTTCTATATATGTAGTAAATACTTCTATTAGTTGTTACAGCTTATCTTTATTTTAGATTTCTTGTTTATTACCCTTAGTTTGATACTAAAACATTTTTCTTCAAGACATAAAGTATGGATGAAATCACTCCTTTATTCTCTCAGGATTTATTTTCTTCTGCCCAAAATATCTTATTTATACAGTATTTTAAAAATCTGTTAATGTGGGTTAATATATTGAATGTGGTGCTTTAATGTTGTGTTATCAGCTTTACGTTTTGATTGAATATTTACATGAGTCTTTCATGGTGAGTTTTTTTTTTTTGTTTTGGTTTTAAATCAAAAGAAGAGGTTGCATTTTCCTTACTGGTTTTTTTGTTAGAGTAGATTATTGTTAACTGTCTATACTTTAAATACAAAGCATTTGCAGCCCAGGAAGACACTAATATGTAAAAAAAATTTTCTTTTTTAAAATAGCAGAAGTTAGTGTCCTTTAAAATTATATTTAGCTTAGCAAAAGATCTGTAAAATGGAAACAAGCCAAAATTGAATTTTTCCCCCTCTCTTCAAAAACTAGAGCAAAACATCTTGCTGTTCTCCTGTTTTTCTCATTTTGGTCATCAGCACTACCTTATTACCCAAGTTTTAGAGTTTTATCCTTTCATCTACACCCATTCCCCCCTCATTTGTATTCAGATCCTATTGGCTCTCCTAGATGTTTTTCAGAGCCATTTTATTTTCTCAGATCTTTCTGCCAATCTCCCCTCTTTCATTCTTGCATCTTGAACCTATTGTAATCCTCTTCAAGTGGTTTCTTTTTGCCTAATCCTTCTTCCTTTCTATCCACTATTACTGCCGCTTGAATTGTTTTCTGAAACATAATCATATCACTCTTGCCAGCCTCTCTTGATTCCCTATGGTTTTCATCTAACATCCTTATTTCCTTAGCTTACTTTTAAAGTTCCTCTTGATCTGACCAGCTCCAACTTCTGACCTTCCTACATTGGTTCCTCCATCTTACACCCTGTTCTCCACACCATGCTTTTTTTTTTTTGAAGTTTTGCCTTTGTTCATGCTTTCCTGTGCCTTCCTCATCTTCCATTCCCACTTTCAACCCCTAACACACACATACTCACTCTCCCTCACCTTTCAGATGCAATTTGGGTATTAATAGATTACATTCTATTATAGTTAGGTTTTATGCTTGTGAGCTCTTTAAAGATGAGGTCACCATGCCCTTAAGGAGGCAGACAGGTAATTTAGTAGGATCATTGCAGTAATAGATACATAAGTTTGACTATAAGCACTGAAAGACTGGGTGCCTAATTGTGGGCTGAGAGGATAAATGCCAAATGCGTATCTTAGAAAACTAGTATACTCTATTCAAACAAACATATCCCCATTCCACCTCCTCTGAGTGGTCAGAATAAAGAAAGGACAGGCCTGGATGAGTATTTACTAACGAATAGAAGTTAGCCGAGTGTGCATTTTGAATAATGAGTAAATTGTTGTACCATCCATTTTTATGTACTGTGTATGTCACAATATAGGATAGAGCATAGAGACTTGAGATTGTTAAATCAAAAGTATTTGGGTTCTTTGCTATGTGTCTCTACTGTCCAAAGTATCCCAATTTGGAATTGACAGATTGCTAGTATGCAGGAGCTAGTAAGAGTTGTGAAGTTAGCTTCCATTGAATAACTGAAGTAAAAATGAAAAATACTTTCTGTCCTGGAAACTAGGATGGGAGGTATTCCAAGGGCACTATTTTCACTACATGGAAGTGAAAGAAAAATTTTAATCATTCCTATAGACATTGTTGGTTCTTGAGTACAAAATTTAATAAGCCTTATGAAGAAATTTATTTATAAAGAAAATCACATAGTATCAAAAAGATTTGAAAGTCAGAAGACGACGCTGTAATATTCAGGTCTAGAATTATTAGAGCCAGTACCTAAACATAGGCTGGGAATTAGAAAAAAGACAAATTAGGAAAATTTTCATTAGTATTAGAAACTAACTAGTACATACCTGTGGTATGTTTGCTTTCCCCCTCACTACATATTAGTCCTTTGCAATTAGAATAAAATTTAAATGTAATTATTTGTTTTCCTTTTTTTCTCCAAATAGCTTTTACCTACCAAAAAGTTTTGGGAACCTGATGATTCAACAAAAGATGGACAAAAAGGCATATTTCTTGGGGATGATGAATGGAGAGAGACTGCATGGGGAACTTCTCGTAAGTTATTGGTATATGTGTGAAAGTTATGAATTTATTCAAAGGTTTTTTAAACAAATCCTGTTTACCCCTAGGCTATATTGGGAGAAAAGTTGTGATACCGTTTGTTGAGGATTTCATAAATCACTATAATACACATTTTCTATGGCATTTAACCTTTGACAGTAATGTCACAGTAAGATTTTAAGTTTTATTTGAAATAAATTCTGATTCTTAATCTCCCTTAAATTGATGACAAATTAATTTACCCATAGAAATCTTCAACCTTAAATTGTATTAGATGGCAAAGACCAATTTATCTAATTGCAGCTCATTGTTGTAGCTTTATTAGACATTTGTCAAACCAGGAAAGGAAGTCACACGGTTGGTAATATAGAAGTCCCAGAAAAGGAGCAGAACTTTGAGTTTTTTGATTTCTGGAAATAAGTAGTGGATAGAGACTCAAGTCTGAGAAACTGTTAAAGGGAAATGAACTGGCATATAAGGAGTATAACTCCCAGGGAGCATAGTTATATTCTTAGAGTAGCTAGCAAATTTTTCTGATTATATATTTTTAATGTTTTTGACTAATAAAATCTGAGAGATGTGCAGGTGGGATTACCAAAATGAATTTTTATAAATAAGTTTTCTATTTTTACAGCTGAGTTTAATTCAATTTGCTTAAGCTATGCAAAACGATCAAATTAATTTTAAAAAAATTAATTTCAGGATGGTAATTATCAAATTAACCTTAAATTTTGAATGTAAACTGCCAAGTGGTTCTTTATTCTCCAAATCATTAAAATATATTTAAAGATTTTTAAACTCCTCCATAGTTTTAAACCTACAAGTTATCATTAATCTGAAATAATTGCCTAAAACATAAAACTGAAAAGGTTTGGAAGTTCTAAACTGTTGTAGTGATAATACTTTTTATAATCCAAATGGGTTGAAGACTTTGGTAACAACTGAGACTAAAATTTCCTTAAAATGTTGGAAATTTTCTAGGAGTTGAGCCAACTTATGCCAGGTTTGGAGGATACAAAGATAATTCGATATGATCCTTGGCCTCAAGGATTGTTCATTTTCTGGATTAGAATTAACCTGAGTTAGATTGGGTTAACTTAAATATTTAGTAATTTGGACTGGAACACTTTTTTTTCCCCCACAAAAAGTACATTCTTTGCTAAAATCACATGTGCTTTGATGCCTCGGTAGATGGCTGTATTTTGATTTTTGTTTTAAAGATAGAATGGTTAATTATTTGATTTACTAGAACCTTTTTTTTTTTTTCTAAGGAGGTACCGGGCATTGAACCCAGGACCTCGTACATGGGAAGCAGTTACTCAACCACTGAGCCACATCTGCTACCCAATGAGAGTTGGCTTTTTTTGTTTGTTTTTGTTTTTTGTTTTTAGGAGGTACTGGGGATCAAACTCGGGACCTCGTACTTGGGAAGCAGGCATTCAACCACTTGAGCTACACATTTTTAAGGTGTTCAAAAGCAAAGCATCTGGAGCACAACATGGTAATGAGAAATTATTTTCAAGATGGATAGATGGTTGGGAAATATTTTTTATATTTGGAGCACCACTAGTAGCAGCAGCCAAACATTTAAGTAACACATTTATATGTTCCTATTAATGTAAAGTGTATAACTTCAGTAAATTCCTTGTACCACTCCTCCAAACTTAACTCTTTCAGTTATACAGGTAAAATTTTGAAGTTGACTATTAGTGTTATACCAGGAAACGTGAGAATATTATAAATGAATGAAATTATATATATTTTCTGAATATTTTTTGAATGCCAAGCATGTACAAATATGAATGACGCATTCCTTGTCCTAAACGAATTGTCATTCTAAGGAAGATTCTTTCTTTAACTCCAGGAGACTATATCATATACTATACTCCCTTCTCAGCTGAACTGAACTACTTGTGATTGTCAATTACATTATGTTCTCCTGACACTTCCAGACCTTTGAAAACGTCTGTTTCTCTAACTGGCTCTAACTGTTGCCACCTTCGATCAATTTAACCCCTCCCCCTTTGTATTTAGCTTATGCATCACTTCATTTGGGATTGATTCACTAAGATTGGGAAGAGTTGATGTCTCTTCTTTCTGTTCCCATAGTATCCTGGATTATTTTCATTGAAGCACTTTCACTCCGTTAGGATTGCCTCAACAAAAGTAGCAAACATTTAAAAACTATTGTAGTTAATGCAATAAGGACTAAATACCCCTATGGTAGTTTAGCCCTTTAAAATCGAGAACTAAAGCTCACTATTGAACCTTTCCACAAATGAACTGGAGGTAGCTGGTAACTTATTGGTTCCTTAAAAAAATTCAGCAAAAATTGTGAACGTTGTATCAGATGTTCTGTTTGCATTCCATTAGCTCTCAGATATTAAATATTGCTTTTCTTTTTGTCATAAAAATATATAGAAAAGGTATTTATACATACCAGATGAATCATTTTGTTTTAAACAAAAGGGAAAATTATGCTATCCTGAAGGATATTTTTGGAAAAAATCTTTGGATAATAGTTTTTTCACCAAGAGTAGAAAATTTTGTGGTATAACCAGTTTTTCAGACTCATTAATTCATTTTTATAGCACTATACTCATGCATTCTGAATCTGTCCAGTAACGTAACTGTTCGCTTGAAAAGTGCCTCTACCACTTTGAAATATTGTTTTTATTCTTCTGTGTCTTATCCAGGAAGGTTTTTGTTGTTAATCCATTGTACCAAAGAACTTTAACTTTTTGATACAATACTTATAGGCAACTGAGCCTTCAGGTTAATTTTTGTCCTCCATTGACCTTTGTGTTTTGTTTGTTCTTTACATAGGAATTTTACCTGTCTACTACCAAATGATTCTTCCCTTCAGTATTTTCAAAATATGTGTCCAGGCCAGTGAGTCTCAACAGAATGAAAAGCTTTTCATAAAGATTATAATAACCTTCACAATAAAATAATGTGGTTTTTGTTAATTTAGTATATTAATTTGTATAAATGCCTTTTTTTTTTTTTGGTTAAAGGTACAGGTATATAATTGTATTCTTTCTTCCAAACAGACCATTCAATGTCCCAGCCTATTATGGTACAGAGAAGATCTGGACAGGGTTTTCATGGAAACAGTGAAGTAAATGCAATACTGTCTCCGCGATCAGAAAGTGGAGGCCTTGGTGTGAGCATGGTAGAATATGTATTAAGTTCCTCTCCTGCTGATAAATTGGATTCTCGATTTAGGAAGGGAACTTTTGTAAGTATTTTGAATAAAGAAATATTTCATTTTTGCTTGCTGGTTATTTTATTTTATTTTTTTTTTAAATTTATTGAACTATATCAATCATACATAAACAATAAGTGTATAGTAATAGTTGTGAACTTAAAAAGCAAACATGCATAACATCATACAGGGGTCCCATATATCAATCCATCCACTACCAACACCTTGCATTGTTATGAGACATTTGTTACAAATTATGAAAAAATATCATCAAAATCTTACTAACTATAGTCTTTATCCTGCATTTGGTGTATTTTTCCCCCAACCCACCCTATTATTATTTTTTAAATATATCTTCATGACAGAAGTTTTGAACTTACAAAACAGTCTTACACATGTGCAGAATTCCCTTACAGTACCCCTTTATCAACACACCACACTGTGGTGGAACATTTGTTAAAGATTATGAGATCATCAGATGATTACCAGGTCCATAGCATACATTTGGTATGCTTTTTCCATTCTCCCCCATTATCAACACAGTACATCATTGGTATAGATGCATGAATATTACATTATTACTGTTGACCACAGGCTACTCCAGTTGTATTTTTCCCATGCTTCTCCGCATTCCCACCACCCTGCAATAGTGATGTACACCTCCTCTTAGCTCACAACGGACACTCTTGCATCTGTACCATTAACCACAATTCTCATCCACCTCTGGGTTTACTGTGCAGTCCCTAAATTATTCTCTTTCTTTCAGTTGGCATTTACATCCCTAGACTACCCTTTTCAGCCACATTCCTATTTATAAACCAGCTGTTACTATAATGTCTTACCATCAACTCTATACATTTATACACTTTTACAACAAAGTTAATTAAAATTTCTGCATGCGTTAAACATCAGTAGTCCTTGATGGTTATTTTTAAGTCAGTTTACTGTTCCTTTGCTTCCTAGAGCTAAAGGAAATTTAGAAGCTCTCGTTTTCTTCGTTTGGCCACTTCTTGAATACTTAAAATGATGGAACAGTTGTGGAAATTCATAATCTAACCTTTTTTTTTTTTTTTCCCCCAAATCAAACCATGTCAATTTAAAAGTAGATAATTTGCAAGATTAAGAATGTTTATTCATGGTAGTGCTTGACTGGAAAGTAACTAAATGCAAGTCTGAAGTTTTTGGAGTATTATTCCGTAAAATTGTATGTGTGTTAAATAGAGTTGTCATCTATTTTGTGGTGTTAATGCTTTTCAAGCACCTCTATATAAGTTTGCCTTAGCCCTTCTGTTATAAATCACTGGCTTGTACTCAATTTTTTGGCCTTTAATAAATGAGTTAACTAGGAAATTTAAAAAAGATTCAATGCTTTCTTTGTTTACATGCACTATAGTATAGTTTTAGGTCACCTGTGGGTGCCTTTTTGTGTGTTCTATTAATTACTCCGAATCAAACAGATTCTTTTTCCTCAGGGCACTAGAGATGCTGAAACAGATGGACCTGAAAAAGGAGATCAGAAAGGCAAGGCTTCTCCATTTGAGGAGGACCAAAACAGAGATCTTAAACAAGGAGGAGATGATGATTCTAAAATAAATGGCAGAGGTTTGCCAAATGGAATGGATGCCGATTGCAAAGATTTTAAGTAAGATTTTAACTTTCTCAAGAAGAAAAGCATATCTCTTAAGGGATTATTGCTACTAGTTGATGTGGTTGAGTTAGATGTTTTTCCACCTTAGGGTTGTTTTATTTCCTTTTGTATCTTGTGTTACTCTGAACGTAAGATTTTGTTTTATTTTTGTAAGGAAAGTTAATTATGAGCCATTTACGAAAAGGTAATTCTTCAAAACAATTCTTAAAATAGCACATTCTGTTGAAGGAGTAATCTTAGAAGATGCTGTTACCTTTCTGCTAATATGGTAGTCTAAATTAATTTTAACTTTTTCCTCCTCGATAAAATGTAGTAAATTTTAAGTTTAGTCTGTGATTTTTCTTGGCAAGCTCTTGGGATTGCTTTTGAGCACCATTCTGTGGAGTTTTCCTTCTGTCCCTGACTGTCCCACTCCCCATTTAACTTTTAATCTTAGAAATTAGGAGACATAATTAGCGTAAAAAGCATTATCTTTTCTTATGATATATGAGATTGTGCTAAATTTTGTTCCTGCAGTTTGGAAGTAAGGAATATATTAGACGCTTCAAAAAGTTAGCTTTAATCTCAGAATTTGCAAGTTGCTTTTTATGTTTATAGCAATTAGATAAATATTTTCTTCTGGCCTTTAGGGCTAGGTTAGGCAGTGCACATTTATCTAAATATTAGGGAGTTGATTCTTCATACTGCTTACCTACATACTATACTTTGATAGTTGCTTTGGGGTCTATAACTGAAAGTCAACCTTTTTTTTTTTTTCCAATCTTGTGAACCAGGAAATTTCAGTCATTAGAGTATGGGGTACATGGAGGTTGTATACCTTTGAGTATCAAAAGCAAAGTAACAATTTTCCTTAAAATTGGTGCCATTTCTATTCTAAGTGCAGATTGCATTCAAAACCAGTAAACCTCTTTTGACACGAAGTAAATTTAATGCTGTTCAGTTTGTTTTATAATCTTATGCTGATTTTACTCTTCTGTTATTAAATATTGCCTAATCTAAGTGAAGGGCGTGTTTCTAAAACTGAGGTGATTATAAACCCTTAATATTGTACATTTATAATTGAAGTGTTAAAATACCATTAACCTATAGCAAGAAAATAGCACCACTGATAACAAAATGATTTTTTGCTATTGTACCTTCTACTTTTTTGCTGTGAGAGTTGTTTTGTGTGAAAGACTCTACATTCCCCTTGAAAATATTAATATGAATATTATCAGCATTCTAATTCTGTTAATTTTTGGATATGTGTTTTAAATTATTTAGGAATTATTTTATATATACAGCATTAGTTACTACTTAACATAAAAAGGGTTCAAAAGAATAGCTTTGACTATATATGGTCACTATTCCAGCACATCATTAATACGTACACTAATGGATACCTCATTAGTCTATATACGTTACTGGAGTAGACATGAAAGGAATTAAAGAACTCCCCAGGCTTTCCCTTTTTTTCCCCCCTAATTGGCTGCTTTTAAAGAATATCTGAAACTTTCAGTTTTATTTTTTTCTTCCCATATAGTCCACATGAAAAATGAACCTTTAGAATGTTCATGTTCGAAATTAGGTATGGTTAAAGGAGAAGGGAGTTTGAAATTTCTTCTGGTTTTGCAAGGACAATGGTTAATTTTTTAAATAAAATGAAAGTTACTTAAATATCTAAAGAACAATTCTTATAATTAAGGAATGCTTTGTAATGCTTTGTACATCTTAGCAAATTTATCCCAATATGTAGTGCCTGAATTGGGAACAATTACATCGTGGTAGCAACTGGTATTAAAAGCCTTGTAGCTCAAGTGGTTGAGCGCCTGCTTCCTATGTACAGGGTCCCAGATTCGATCCCCGGTACCTCCTAAAAACAAAAAACAATAAACAAACAAGTGAAGTGGGGGCAGCTGTAGCTTAGTGGTTGAACGCTTATTTCCCATGTACGAGGGGTTCAATCCCCGGTACCTCCTCAAAAAAAAAAAAGCCACGTAAAACAATTATTACCATTTACTTAATGTACTCATATTTGAATATACTGTGAACACATGGTTCCTCAGAATAGTCTGCTACTTTCTGGGGAGGGAAAGGATCCTATGTAAAATAGTAGAAGAAAAGAATAGACTACAAATGAGAATTGATTAAGTCTAGAAACAAGGTGAAGAAGGAAAAACAACAAAGTATAGACCATGAAGGATGTTGATTAAAAGAGAAAAGCTAAGAATAGAAACAGGAAAAAAAGGAGAGAGAGAGAGAAAAATTAAAATTAAATTAAAATTTAGTCCAGGGAGTGGGTGTGGCTCAGTGGTTGAACACCTGCTTCCCATGTCTGAGGTCCTGGGTTCAATCCCGGTACCTCCTAAAAAACAATAATAATAATAATTTATGTGCTGGTGGGCAGGAGAGGAGTGTGGTCTGCTTTTCACACCTACTGTTCATTTTGCCTCTGATTTGAGACAAATATTTCAGTTAACAGAAATTAAGTTGTGATATTCACCAGTTTTCTTATCTGTAAACTTGGGTTATGTTTTTATGGTATTCAGATTTATTAATAATGTGGTGGGGGAAATGTAACCATCTCAACTCTTAAGAGGAAGTTATATTAAATAGAAAAAAATGTGATAGAGATGAATGGTTAGTTACCCAAGGTGCCTAATTTGCTCTCTGTATTTTGCCACCATTTGTCTTTCATGATTTTTCTACTTCCCCATTTTACTTTTTTGTTACTTTTATTCATATTGCTTTTCTATTTGCCTTATGTAGTCGTACTCCTGGAAGTCGTCAAGCCTCTCCAACTGAAGTAGTTGAGCGTCTGGGCCCCAATACTAACCCCTCAGAAGGATTGGGGCCTCTTCCTAATCCTACAGCTAATAAACCACTTGTTGAAGAATTTTCAAATCCTGAAACTCAGAATCTGGATGCCATGGAACAAGTTGGTCTGGATTCCTTACAGTTTGACTATCCTGGTAATCAGGTACCAGTGGACTCTTCAGGAGCTACTGTAGGCCTTTTTGACTACAATTCCCAGCAGCAGGTAAAGCATGCTCCTTCTTTAGGAAGCTCCTCCTAACTATATACTGGCATAGCCTGAAGTGCCACAAGGCATTGACATTATTGATAGGGGTTCTTGAGCTCTTAATGTTGTCTTAGAGAAAATGTCCTGGTGGTTGTGAAAGTGATTCAAATATGAGTTTAAAATATTCTATTTCTAGCTTTTTCATTTGAAGTGAAATGTTTTGACACTGATCTTTGCATTAAATATTTTCCCCAATAGCTCTTTCAGAGGACTAATGCACTAACAGTTCAGCAGTTAACTGCAGCTCAGCAGCAGCAATATGCATTAGCTGCAGCTCAGCAGCCACATATAGGTGAGTTAAGTTCTGTTTTAACTAGACTGTTGGAAAATCTTGTGTTCAAGTGTTTAGAATCCCTTCCTTTTTCATTTACTGCTTGATGATACATTATTTGCATTGTTGGTTAAGTAAAAATGTATACCTTGATAAAATTTTAACTCAAAAAAATACACAAAAGTTTTTTTCCCCAATGTGAAATTGAGGGAGTAAAACACTTGGAAACTCAAGTGTAGTTATTTGTATCTATTATCATGTCAATATTTGTTTTAAAAATCGTTGGAAATAGGAATCCCAAGGAAAATTCTTAAAATATCCTTTCTTCCTTACTTCCTTTAAAGTATCTAGTATCTGACTTTAGTCTTTACTATAAGGTGAATTATTATAATTATAAATTTCTTACTCTTAAAGAGTCTAAGCATTGGTATATGGTATCAATGTTGAGGTTTTTTTGTCTTGTCTTTTTTGCTTTTTATTTTTCCTATTAAGTGCATATCTTTATTGTTTATTAATACAGGTAAATCTTGCTGATTGCCATATCATGATTTGTCTCATTAATTGTTTTACTTCCTATCTTTGCAACTCTGACCCTTCCCATTGTAGAGTATGAAGTAAAATGAATTGAACAGTAATTTTAAAAACTTTATTTTGAAGTAATTATAGATTGATGTGAAATTACAAAGAGAGTACAGAGGTTCCTGCCTACCTGATTTTGGCTAAACTTGATTTGTATACTGGTGGGAAAAGTTGTCAATACTCTCAATATCAGAATCTACAGAAGGGGATATATATACTAAGTTGCTTCTCTTCTCTGACCTTTGTATTGTTCTGGATCTGTCTAGTAAGAGTTCCCAGGTCCCTAATTTGATCTTTGGTTTAATGAAAGTAGTACACATTTCTAGATGATCTCTAAATAGCAGCATGCATTCCAAACCAATTTTTTTCTCTTTCTCCCCAAATCCCCTTATCCCTATACTTAATCCTTCCCTCTCTCATTGTTAGAAATGTACTGATTCCTTTCTATTCGTGGGCTAGTACGCTATTTATTCAGGCTTTATGATATGTTTTAATATTTGGCAGGCTAGTCCACCCATTATTTCTCTTCTTTTTTGGAGTTTTTTATTTTCTGTTCTTTCCTATTTAATTTTTCATGTGAATTTTTTAATAATCTTATCTACTTTGAGAAGATTAAGTTAAATTTTCAGATTAACTTAATGAAAATTGTCATTTATGACAAAGTAGTCTCATCCCAGGACACGGTACAGCTTTACTTTTGTTCAGGTCAACTTATATGTTGTTTATGATGCTTTAAAATTTTTCTCATGTTTGCATATTTCTTGATAAGTTCGTGATTTGTAGGTGTTTTATCTTCTCTTATTACTGTAAATGGGTTCTTCTCTTTCATTGTATTTTTAAACTAGTATTTATTGGGGAGCATGTGTAGCTCCATGGTTGAGCGCCTGCTTATCATGTACGAGGTCCTGGGTTCAGTCCCCCCCAGTGCCTCCAAAAAAAACCCAAACAAACAAAAAAAAAACCTCAAAAAAAAAAATGGCATTTATTAAGGCTCTTGATTTCTAAATTTTATGAATGATACTAATTTTCTAATAATTGAATTATCCTTGCACTCTTGGAATAAAAAAGACTTGTATGTTATTAGTTTATTGTGCTTTCAGATTCAATTTATTAGTGTTTTATTTACTTCTGCTTTAGTATGTGTACATGAGAATTAGCCTCTAGCTTTGTCTTCATGTGTGTGCAGTTTTTATCAGGCTTTAAAAAGAATTGATATTCCTTTTTTATGCCTTAAAATATTTCACATGACATTGGACTTACCTGGTTTTAAAGATTTGGCAGAATTTCCCTGTGAAACCATTTGGGCCTGTCCCCATTTTTGTGGGGTAGGAGGGGAGTATGTGTATTTTTTGGAAACTGTTTCTGGTATGTAAACTCTTTTACGAACAAGAAAAATTTTATAGCTGCTTTGTACAGCTCTATGCAAATAAATTTGAAAGCCTTAATAAAAATGGAAATATTTTTTAAGGAAACATAAGTTACCAAAATTGACCTTGCCTTTGATCTTAATTCCACAGTTAAATAAATTCATTGTTTTATCATCAGTCCTTTATCAAAGTTTGCCCAGTTATTTCTTGGTTGGCTGATAGCTCATCCTATGGAACAGCACTGTCCAAAAGAAATGCAAGCTGCATATAATTTTGAATGATTTAGCAACCACATTTTTTTAAATTGAAATTAACTTTATTTCTCCAAAATACTATCACTTCAAAATGTAATCAACATAAAACTTACTAATGAGGAATTTACCTTTTTCCTTCATAGTAAGTCTTTGAAATCACGTATGTATTTTCCCTACTTAGAGCACGTCTCAGTTGAGACTAGTCATTTCAAAGTGCTCAGTAACTGTATATCGTACCTGTGGTGGTAGTGACTACCATATTCGACAGTACAGCTCTACAAAATTCTTCTAGAATGGGAGTTGGCACTTTTTCTATTAAAAAGAACCAGATAGGAAATATTTTAAGCTTTGCAAGCCATGTGGTTTCAGTCACAGTTACTCAACTCTGCAGGTATGGCATGAAAGCTACCATAGACAATATGTAAATGAGTGTGTCTGTGTTCCAATAAAACTTTAGAGATGGACATTGAAATTTTTTTTTTTTTTTTTAAAGAT